>JAKUCM010000702.1:0-37897 GCA_023374145.1 Lepidium sativum | reverse complement strand
GAGAGAGAGAGAGATATCCAGATAATGAGGATGAAGAATAGATCTATAACTTGTATGAACAACCCGTACCGCATGTAGCTAGACCAAGCCACCAGCGAACATTTTCTCAAAGACCAGAAGACTATACGAACAACAAGGAATACCGCCGTAGAGCCGAATACTACGTTGGAAGTATACCGCGACCGACCGCACCCGTCCGACATAACCCGGACATTTTCAACAACTGAGACTACGACATCCAAAACCGTCGGGATTACATAGCTCCCATTAGGCAAGACACGGATGGACCGCCCCGACCTGTTGATCCTAAAATCACGTCCTCAATGTTTATTAGACGTGTCAACCCGGAAGCTTACTTGGACTAGGAACGACGGTTAGACAACATCTTTGAATGTTATGAATATCATGGCCGCAAGAAACTTTCTTTAGCTGCAGCAGAACTGATGAGGGCATCAAGCCGGTTGAACTAGGCAGGCCAATGACTCGAGGAAGGACACGCAAACTTAGAGAATAGCTAGGAGAATTTGTAGCTAACATCTTGAACAAGGACGTGTCCTCCCCGGAACACTCCAAGAACGCTCCCTTCCCGGAGTGCTCCAAAATCGATATCAGAACTTCTTCGAAGAGCACGGGAAAGATCAAGAACGTAAGTCAAGACCAAGCAGCACGACCAGAGAAGATCCAAGACATTCAAGACCCTTTAGAAGCTGACCAAGAGGACCAAGAATCGACAAGACCCGAGCTGGAAACACCGACAAGACTTGGCCCTTTATCGCGCCCTACAAGGATTATTTTGTGTTTACGACAAATATTATTGCAGTAACGTGAAGCCCAAACAACTCCCGCACCTTTAGATAAAGAGTCTTAAGGCCCATAGGCTTTTTAGGCCTTTTAGTTTCATTTAAAAAACACATCAAAACACTAAGTTATAAATTTGCCATTTTTCTTGTAATTTGCCGTTTTTCTTATTTCCTTTTTGTTAATTGGCTGCGACCCATATTTTCCTTTTTTCTTTAAGTAAGTCGGTCTTAGGACCCCCTATATAAGGTCCCCTTGCAGCCATGTAAGAAGACACCCAACTTTGATATCAATAAATAACACAGTTTTCTCAAAGAGAAATCCATAGTCATTAGCAAGCTAGTCGTTTGTCTAAGACTTAGAACAAACTATAAAATCTCAAAAGGTTTCCCCTTGATCTAGAGTGTGCTTGAGTGTGTCAAGAAGCCCATCATCCTTCTTGTGGATCGCTCCTCAATCCCCCACCTTCCGCGCCCCCGACTTTCTTACCAAGGAAGTACATTCGGTTCCCTTGGATAGAACCCGCTCCCATCAACTTTAGAGAAACATCGTGAAGATCGTATCAACAACTTACCAAAGGAGCTCTTGCTTGTTGGGATCGGGAGGTAGCTGACCATATACATCACTGTACTGGCCAGATCGATAGTTGGGACGAGATGAAACATCTCATGAAGCGACGTTATGTTCCATCCCACTACCACTTTGAGCTATGTAAGGAGTTTCGAAAGCTTAACCAAGGATCCAAGAGCATTGAAGAATATTTGACGAGTTTGACCTCTTAAAGAACCGAGTAGAAGTTGAAAACTTGGAATAAGCCTTAATGGGTACAATTCATCGATACACTACAAAAACGGATTGCCACCAAAGTGGAGAGACATCTGTACCATGATCTTCATGAAGTCATGCACCTCACTATCCGTCGAGCAACATATTAAGCAGAAGACATCCGCCCGACCCAAATCCAGTTTGACCGCACCAAAAGCTGTTGAACCCGCACCTAAGAGGATCGAGCTCGAGTCACGATTCAAGAAGCCGACAACTGAGCAAACCAAGCCTATTGAGGTACAAAGACTGATCAATTCTTCACGTACTTGTGACATTACTTGTTACAGGTGCCAAGGCCGAAGACATATGACAAGGGACTGTCCCAACAAGCGCGTCATGATAATCATGGCTGATACCAAGACGAGCGTGAGGATGAACCAGTTGAAGCAATGCCTCAAGTAGAGTATCATGATCGTGGGGAGTCACTCAGGATACACCAAGTGCTTAGTACCAACGTGGAAAGAGGAGTTGATTCAACAGGAAAATATCTTTCATACTTGTTGCACCATCAACATCAAGGTATGAAACTTAATTATATATGGTGGTTCTTGCACTAACGTGTAAAATAGGTATATGGTCCAAAAATTGAAACTTTCACGGATCAAACACCCACACCCGTACAAACTTCGATGGTTAAACGACAAGTTCGAAGTAAGTGTGGGCGAACAAATCACCATTTTGTTGGTCGATACCACAGCCAAGTGACTTGTAACATATTTACAATGCAAGTCAGCCACCTACTATCAGGATGACTGATGTTCCTCATATTTTGTCGGTTTTGAGCTCATTATTACAGTTATATTTGGAAAAAATTTCTATGTTTTATTGAGATTTTAGGTCAAAAACGTTCGGAGTTGGAATCATTTTTAAAGGTGGACTCTGGATAGGTTTGAAGCATTTTCCGTCATTCTCCACGAAAGGAAGGACCGATCGATCTATCAAGGATCGATCGATCAGTCATCTCAAAGGATTACGCGCACGATCTGAAGAACAACTTGGTTTCTGAGAAGATCGACTCATCATCCAAAGGGATCGATCGATCGCCTAGTATTCGATCGATCCTAGCCTTTCGTAGATTTCTAATTCCGCAATTTTTAGCCCTTATTTTGGGCCCTATAAATACCCTTTTTCCTATTTTTTTAGAGAAAAGTCTTTTTGATATTGGAGGACAAAATTTTACAGAGTTTTGAGAGTTTGTATGCTAGGAAGAAGATCTCTTCATACTTGAGAAGAATTTCTGAATCCTCCTTATTCTTTCTTATGCAATTTCAATTTTAGTTCATCATGACTTGCCAACTTTGTTGTTCTATGTCTGAGTAGATCTTAGATCGGATCTAGGAATTCTAGGGTTTTAGAATTCACTGTTGGGGAATAAATAGGATTGATTAGTAGATGATTCTCCTTCTAATACTCAAATTTAATGCATAAATTAGCTTGATCACCTAGTCAATGATTTTAGGTTGTTAACCTTCCAAAAGATTGTTAAGAAATAGAACTAGATTAGAAGAGAAATTCCTTCACTACCAACGATGATGTTGTTGCCGATCCGTCAACAACATCATCGTTAAGTACCGGCATCCAATCCCTCGACAAGACGACATGTTAGATGAGCTTGGTGGAACATCCATGTTCTCCAAAATAGACCTCAAGACCGGATACCATCAAGTTAGGATGAAGGAAGGAGACAAGTGGAAAATTGCCTTCAAGACCAAACAAGGTCTTTACGATTGGCTTGTCATGTCGTTTGGACTCACAAATGCACCTAGCACCTTCATGCGACTTAAGAACCAGTTTTTGTGTTCCTTTATATCTAAGTTTGTTGTTGTATACTTCAATGGCATCCTTATCTATAGCAAGACTTTTTATGAACATGTGAGACATCTTGAGATGGTATTGAACACTCTCCGCAAGGAAGGCTTCTTTGCCAATCCCAAGAAGTGTACCTTTCCACCAATGAAGTAGTGTTTTTAGGTTTTTTGTGAGTTCCATAGGTTTATGTGTTGATCCATAGAATATCAAGGTCATTCAAAAGTGGCCACCACCTAGTACTATCGGACATGTCCGCAGCTTTCATGGAATAACAAGTTTCTATAGGCGGTTTCTGAGACTTTAGCACCATAGGAGCTCCTCTCACCGCTGTCATTAAAAATGACTTAGCTTTCCAGCTGGGATCAGCCCAACAGTTAGCCTTCTGAGAGCTAAAGGATTGTCTAAACAAGCTCCAATATCGACTTTACCTTATTTTGATTTAACGTTCGAAGTTGAATGTGATGTTTCAGAAATAGGTATTGGAGCTGTGTTGACCCAAGGAGGAAGACATGTGGCATTCTTTAGTGAGAAGTTAAGGAGAGCCACGCTCAATTACTTGACTTACACAAAGAGCTTTACGTATTGGTCCGTTCGTTGGAGACTTTGAAGCACTACTTGTGGCCAAGGAATTCCTGGTACACATAGACCACGACACATTGAAACATTTGAGAGGTCATATCAATCTCAAGAAGAGACATGCTCGTTGGCTCGAGTTCATATAGATTTTCTCGTACGTGATCAAGTACAAGAACGACAAAGAGAACATGGTAGCTGATGCACTTTCCAGGAGATATGTCCTCATCTCTACAATGGAGGCTAAGGTATTGGGTCTTGAATTAATTAAGACTCAATATGTTAATGATGCAGATTTCAAAGAAACCTTCGAAATTAAGACACTATTTTATCCGACTGTGATCCCAAGTTCCTTGGCCACTTCTAGCGTACCTTGTGGAAGAAACTCAGAACCAACTTGTTGTAGTCAACGTCCTGCTACCCGCAAACGGACGGACAAACAGAAGTCGTAAACCGGAATGTGTTAGCCTTAATTAGAGCAGCCGCCGCCACGAACGTGAGGAGCTGGCATGAGGCTTTCCCATACATAAAGTTTTCACTTAATCGTGTTGTTTATTTTACAACTAATCGTTCACCTTTTGAAGTTGTGTATAGTTTTCACCCCTTGTCCCCTTTAGACTTCATGTCATTGGTGCCATCAGAGAGAGTAAATCAAAATGGAGACACTAAGGTAGACTACATCCGCAAATTACATAAGGAACGCACAGCCAAGTACAAAGCACATGCTGATAAAAGACGGAAATAAGTCATTTTTCAACCCAGAGATTAGGTTTGGATGCATCTTTGGACTAAAAGGTTCCATAAAGAATGGAAATGAAACAAAGATTTTGGTACCACGAGGCAATGGGTCGTTCCAAGTACGAGAACGCATTAACAACAATGCCTACCGCCTTAACCTACCCAACCATTTTAAGGTACATCATGTTTTTAATGTTTTGGATCTTACACTCTTTAAGACAGGAGAAACCAATCTGATGCCAAATTATTCGCAAGGGGTAAGGACTGATGAGGTCATCAACCATAATCTCATGATCGTTGAAACCATTCAATGCATTCTGATCATCCGCTGTGGACCAGACACCCAAATCAAGGCCATAGCCGTTGGAGAAAAGTTCGTCGACTCCATTGGTACGCTACTCCAATTAATCGAGCCCATAACCAAGAAAAACGTATCTCAACTCAACCTATCAAGGCCGGATGAGGTTCTCACCAAGCGTTCCACAGGAAGCTCTACCCCATGCACGGACTACACCACATGAAGCACTTCTTCGATCGCCGAATTGACCCGAATACGTTTGTGCTTTACTATTTTTGTGTTTACAGGTACGATCACCACCATCCAGCCTTAATCTAAGTCTTAGGTCTAGGTTCGTTCAGTCCAAAAAGACAAGTATAGTTGTCAAACCATGTGTCAACATACTTGCCATTTTCTACCCCTTTTAAGAGTCTTTAATTGTGTTCCCTTTTTTTTAAGAGTGTTGTGTCACTCATTTTCTTTTCTGTTTGAATTGACATTATGTTGTCATGATGTCGACATTATGTTGTCACATTAAGACTTGCCCGAAGGGCCCCAGCCATCAAACCACCGTTCCCTTGTGGCATTTGTATTCTTCACCTTGCTAGAAAACTCATCTACCACTCTTCTTTTAGGATTCAAGACGAGAGACGAGTTCATACTTGTGAGGATTCCAAGATTTGAACAGATTCAAGATTATCAAATGAATCATCATCCTCCTTTGTGGTTCCTCTTCAACCATTTCCGCCCATTCTAGTGCTTTGCTACGGATTCATATCTCGAGTCCTCACCTCCAAGGCACTCATCATTTTGGGTATCCCATCACTTAACCTGATCCACTAGCATTACATGCAGTAGCCGTTCTGTAACTTCTAGGGCCAAGATGATAAGCTTTATTCTCCCTTGGACTATCAGGAACGAATTCTCCTCTGAAATCTCCCTGACCACACTTTTCCGCCTCATGGCAAAGACTCTTGCAAATCCTACAATGACCAAAACTCACCTTCCCAAAACTCAGCTATTGTTTCAAATTTCGGAGGTTTGAACCCATCCATGGCAACTTTGACCACCCCTCCATCCAACTCTAATACTTCTCTCATTGTTTCACCTATTGCAACAAAATTTTCTACTGCCCAAAACTGAATTGGAATGTCAACTATCTTAACCCTGAATCAGATTTCAGAAGGATACTTAACATCCACCACGAGCTTCCAATTATTATTTTAATGTTATAAATCGATAATATCTAGTATATTGTTAAAATATATACTTATATTTTATTATAGATTGAAGATGCTAAAAATCTTTGTGTCTATATCCTAAAGTTGATTGGAAAAACGTTTGAATTTTTAGTTAATATTGATAAGAATAATTTTTAAATTGGTAATGATATCTTCAAAGTATCTAGCCAAAACTGAATAATCGATCCTAATGATAAAGCTTAGTACTATATGTTTTAACAGATTGCGAGAATAATGCTTCAATCAATATGGTAATATTTTCTTTTCTTTTTCAAGTTTGCTTATTTTATAAATGAAATACTTAATCTAATGTTTGATTTGATAATCTTTTGTTTTTGTGATTTTTATATTATAATATATATATATATATATATATCCTGAAATTTAGGATAATCTATATCTACATTCTACTAACAGTAATTCCTCTCAATGTATTGATTTGGTTACTTCTAGTCCTTGCATGCGTAGCGAAGATATTATGTCTTCTGATTCATGCGATAAAAAGAAATCAAACAAGAAACAATCCGTTGAAATGTCTAATTAGCCTTGGGCATTTTTCCCGAAAATTAGACCCGAACCCGAACCCGACCCGAAAAAGTGGGTTCGGGTCGGGTTCGGGTCTTCATAATTACTCGATCGGGTATATATAACCAATTACTTTGGGTTTCGGGTCGGGTTCGGGTAAAATCCGAAACCCAAAATTGAATTGCAATTAACCGAAAATTATCAGCATTGGTTTAGAATTTGGTACGGGTATATGATTAAATGTCTTGGTTTGGTTTGTGATTCTTCTTCTCTTGGACGTTTCACTTTCCCTTTCTCTTCATTATACATCAACCTTTTCGAATATCAAAAGACAGTATGTCTCTTTTCCTTATCGGCGATTTGCAGAGCACACCGAATCCGTCCATCAACTCGAGAAATCAGTCTCTGGTAAGCCTTTTTGATGTCTATTCTTGTGCGTTTTAACTTTATTTGTTGTTGTATCTTCGGTGAACATCGCGATTCGCGATTTAGGGTTTTTTTTTTCGTTTTAGATTTCGTTTTGTTTTTGTTTTGATTTCTGTTTGATATCGTTTTAGATTGCATTTTAGATATGGTTTTGATTTAGATCTTGATTTCGATTTAGGGATTTAGGGTTTTTTTTAAATCAATTTCGATTTAAGGATTTAGTGTTTTCATGATTTTCGAATTCGGTTTTTCATAAGATGTTTTCGATTTAGGGTTATCGAAATCGATTTAGGGTTTTTTAAAATCGATTTCAATTTAGGGATTTAGGGTTTCATGTTTTTATGTTTTCGATTTAGGGTTCTCAAATCGATTAGGGTTTCATAAAATCAAATTCGATTTAGGATTTTAGGGTTTCATGTTTTTCTGTTTTCGATTTATGGTTCTAGAAATCGATTTAGGGTTTGTTGAATCAATTTCGATTTAGGGATTTTTCCTTTGCCGATTTTGTTGAGTTTTAGATCATTGTCCGATCGGGTAAAAGTGAAGACCCGAACCCGACCCCAACCTGATTTCAAAATTGAGATGATGAGATCGGGTTCAGGTCGGGTTCGGGTCCGTTTTTATGTAATGTAATTGTTTGATTAGTATTTGTAATCAAACTTTTAGGGTCTGTTGTCTAATGTATTTGTATGATTTTGATGATGTGTTGTGATATGTTCGAATGTTTGCTGCTTTTGTTTTCTCCAAATCTCTTAGGGTCAATCTAATAGGTTATGTTTTAATTCAACTTAGAGATTGTATCATTTTATTAAGTATTTATAATTCGTGGTCTATATTTTGTCGTAGTTATATAATAAGATCAATCTAATAGTTTCTGTTATGATCAATCTCTTAGGGTCAATCTAATAGGTTCTGTTAAACCATTGTATTTGATGGTAGTCTACATAAGTGTATTATTTTATAGATTGGAATTAGTGTATGATTATATACTCATGTTGTTCTATACATTGATTGTCATTAATCTTTCATTATGTTTTCTGTTTTCTGTTTTAGATGGACTCTTCTGTGTCTCCACCTGAAAACAGAATGATTGTCATTGCTAATTCGGAGGCTGAGATACCAAGTAGTGGATGTGGAGGACCTCTAGGGAAACGTACTGAAAATCCTGAGGAGTGTGGAGCAACATCAAAGATAAAGAAACCTAAGAAGACACTAGACATGAGATCGAATGTTTGGACATTCTTTACCCGAGTTAAGGACGACTGAAACAAATGTATATGTAACTACTGTGAGAAGGTCTTCGCATGTCCAACCAAGTCAGGGACATCCAATCTTCAGAAGCATATTGGTGTGTGTAAGCAGTACAAGGCTTGGTTGGAGTCTCAAGCCAATCAGCAGCCTGTCTTAAGCATGGATGGAGGTGTGAAGATAGCTAGAGTACCAGAGTCTGTCTTTAGACAAGCATCAAACGAGTTGATTGTAGGAGCAGAGTTGTCGTTGTCCTTCATTGAAAGTGCAGCTTGGAGACAATTTTGCCGAACGGTAAGTTATTTTAAGTTTCTATAAATCATTGCATACTTTGAATGTTGAATTGTTTACTAATTCACTATGTGTCGAATGTTGGCAGATGAATCTCTATACACCTCATTCAAGGAGGACTGCTCAAAGGGACATTGTGAAGATGTATGAGGAGAGAAAGGCTAAGGTGAAGAAGTGGTTTTTACAAAACAATCAAAGAGTATATGTTACAACAGATATTTTGGAAGTGCCAACCAACGGGTAAGTATCAATTCGGTTATTTGAATTTCAATTCGCATATGCTTAGATTAGGTTTCAAAAAATGACATCTTCTTAGGTTAGCTTAGGTTAGCTTAGGTTAGCTTAGATTAGCTTCAGTTATTTAAACTTCAATTCGCATACTGAAATTACTGATTCTGATATTATGGTTAGCTTAGGTTAGCTTAGGTTAGCTTAGGTTATCTTTAGTTATTTAAACTTTAATTCGCATATATATAATTGATAGTATGCTAAGCTTATGTTAGCTTCAGACAGTTACTTGAACTTCAATTTGCATATATATAACTCTGCTTCAATTCACATTACATAACTCTCACAGTATTTATATTTTTGTGTTTGATACAGGTGCTTCTTACATGGTAGTCACAATCCACTACATCGATCTCACTTGGACACTTAAGAAGATGATCATCGGCTTCAAACCTGTAACCGATCACAAAGGTCAGACTATTGCTATTGTTCTTTTAGATTGTCTAGCTGAGTGGGGACTCAAGAGGGTTTTTGCATTACAGTAGACAATGCAACAGCTAACATTTAGGCAATAAGGAAGTTTGAAAGTAGTTTTAAATTAGGTTCAGAAGATGCATTTGTTTTGGGTGGTGAGATGCTACATATGAGATGTAGTGACATATAATCAATTTGATTGTCAAGGATGGTTTAGCCGATATAGATGATAGTATCTGTGCAATTCGTAATGCTGTCTCTTATCTTAGATCATCTACGAATAGGATGAAATCATTTGAGCTTAAGGTTGACTCTGGAAAAATGACTAGAGGTACTTTACCACTAGATGTAAAAACTAGGTGGAATTCAACATATCTGTTGTTGAAACAAGCTCTTAAATTTCAGGTTGCATTTGATAAAATGTTAGAAGAAGATAAACTGTATTGTGATTATTTCACAGAATTAAACAATGGGGAAATTAGAAAAGGACCTCCTAGGTGTAATGATTGGGACGAGGTTGAAAGGCTTCGTCGTTTTCTTGTGATTTTCTATAACTCAACTCTTATTGTCTCAGCCTCTACGTCTTTAAACTCTCATGACTGCTATGGTGAGATAGTCACCATAACATCAAATCTGACTGATTCTTATCACAGAAAAAGATAGTCACCTGAGCAGGAAAGCTAGTGCGATGCTCTCTAAGTTTGAAAAGTATTGGGATGGGCTGAAAAATATCAACAAGATGTTGATAGTGGCGACAGTATTTGATCCGAGAAAAAAAATGTAGTTTGCGAAGCTATGCTTCGAAACTTTACATGGGAAAGATTCTGTTGAAGCTAAGGAGATGAATGAGTTAGTCTTGACGGTTCTGAGGTCATTGTTTGTTGAGTATAGTGATAGGCATCATGGGAATACAAACGTTCAAATACAGTTTACCCAATCTCAGTCATCTCGGTCTATTGCATCTAGTTCTAGTCGTGAAAGGTCTTCAGATCAGATGGATGTATTTGATGATGGATTGGGGCATAAGAGGATTGATATTTGGTATAAAGAGATGGTGAGTGGGAAAGGAGCAAGGGAAACCCGAGATGAGCTAGATACATATTTAAGAGATGATGTTGAGAGTTCTGAAAAGGTATATGGGACAGTATTTGACATACCCTCATGGTGGAAGGCTAACAGTTTTAAGTTCCATGTACTCTCACATATTGCTCGAGATGTTTTTGCAATGCAGGTGTCTTCGGTTGCATCTGAAAATGCTTTTAGCACAAGTGGGCGTCTTATAACTCCAACCAGAAGTTGTCTTTCCCACTTTACCGTTAAAGTATTGATGTGTTGTGAGCAATAGATAAAACAAGACTTAAAAAGTGAAACTAAGGAACTCACAATTGGACAAATCCTTGCAGACATTGAAAAAGCTGACAATCTTGAAAGAGGCAAGTATGTTAAGAGACTGATCTGTTTCAGAAGCATATTTGTCATATTATCATGCAATCTGTTTTTAAGAAACTGATCTGTTTGTTTTTACTGCAGAGTATACAGGCTCAATCACTAAAGAAGACTAGATAAAAATGTAAATGTCCTTTACTTAACCTGGTTTATGTAATGTTAACAATAACATATACTTTTATCTTTGCAGAAAACAACTTTGATCAAGACATGTTGTTTGTTGTTTGACAAGTTTTTATGTTAAGTTCTCGGACATGTTCAGTTCTCGGATTTTAAGTTCAGTTCTCGAACATATTTTATGAATACTTGTTTAAGACTCTACATTATCTTTGCATATTTTGTTTGTTAATGGTATGGTTTTATCTTTGCATATTAGGTTTGTTAATGAGAAATTTCATTGAATGTTAGTTAATTTTTGTAAATACCCGGACCGGACCCGAACCGAGCCCGAAATTTTTATAAGTTCGGGTATCCATCGGGTCCTTAACAAAATATTAAACCCGATCCGAACCCGAAATATACCGACCCAAACCCGACCCGAATTTCAAAAATACCCGATCGGGTCCTCTATGTCTAAACCCGAAATATCCGAAACCCAAAAAACCCGACCCGATCGGGTCCGGTTACCCGAATGCCGAGGACTATGTCTAATAATGGAGTTGATGACGAAGAATAGGATAAACATACCACATGTTATTTATTACCCTTTTTCCTTTGATTATGTTCGACATTTAGTAATGACATCAATGCTTATTTCCTTTTCATCGTTTTTTTTGTTTACTTAGTATACATTAATAAACCTTTTCATAAGTTATTCAGTTCAGTTTTTATTAAATTACATCCATATTTTTATGCACATCTTACTTGCCACATCTTCTGATTCATACGATCAATCTTCATCGAACAAAAAGCAATGTGTTGATGTGCCGAGTCTGGAGTTGATGATGAAGATTAGAATGAACATCATATATGTTGTTTTTATGACTACTTTATCGTTTCAGTATGTTCATCGTTTAGCTACTTACATGAATATGTTGGAAGTATGATCAAAGAAGAAACTAAAACTTGTATTCTCAATCAAAGAAAGTTTTACTGAGAATCTTGAAGAAGCAAAACAACACTCTCACTCTCCATCATAGCTTGAAGAAGCAGATTCAAGTCTTCTAATAGAAGCTAAAAACAGAACCGGTTTACTCATTAATCAAGTAAACCGAATAAGAAAACTAAACCTTATTGAACCAAAATTGAACCAACCGATTCACTAATCTAATATCCCCTCTCAAGATGACATTCATAACATTTTTAATGACATCTTGCGAATGAAACTATGGAACTTGCCTGGTCCTAAAGGTTTTGTAAGAACATCTTCCAGTTGTTGATCCGTCTTGACGTGAAGCGTTTCGATGAGACCACTTGAAACCTTTTTCCTAATGACATGACAATCCAGCTCCAAATGCTTCGTTCTCTCGTGGAAACATGGTTATTTGCTATATGAATTGCCGCAATTGAGTCACATAAGAAATGAATAAACTTCTCTTGAGGTATCTGCAATTATTGTGAGGAGATTAGCCAGCCACTGAACCTCTTTGACAGCAAACCCCATGGCTTTGTATTCAGATTTTGTTGAAGAAAATGAGACTGTGGTTTGCTTCTTGCTTTTCCATGATATAAGAGAGTCTCTTAAGAACATGCAGTAGCCTGAAGTAGACCGCCTTGTGTCTTTCAATGATCCCCAGTCTGCATATGTGTATGCCTTGAGACTCAAATCATTAGTGGCAGAGAAAAACAATCTGAGACTAATGGTGTTCTTTAGGTACCGTAAAACTTTGTATGCAGCCTGAAGATGATATTGCTTTGGATTTGATGAAAATTGACATAGACGATGCAGAGCAAAAGTTATATCAGGACGGGTTATAGTAAGGTACATTAGTCTTCCAACTAATCTTCTGTACACAGAAGCATCTGGTAAAGGAGGCTCTTCACTGTTAGCAGTCAACATGACACTAGGCTCCATTGGAATACTTGATGGCTTACAAGCCTGCAAACCAGTCTCAGCTAACAACTCTAAAATATATTTCCTCTGACAAATAGATATCCCCGAACTAGACCTAGCTATTTCAAGTTCAAGGAAGTATCTTAGAGGTCCTAGATCACAGAGCTTAAAACACTTTAGTAGAGCGTTCTTTAAATCTTTTACTAGACTATCATCATTTGTTGTGATAATGATATCATCTACGTATACCAAAACAGCAACATACTGACCTTCATTATTCCTGATAAAAAGTGTATCATCCGTATTTGATTTGGTGAAGCCAAGGATGAGCAAGGATTGACTGAATTTTAAAAACCACTGCCTAGACGCCTGCTTCAAACCATATATAAATTTTCTAAGTTTGCAGACTGCATTGTTGGGGAGAGTCTGACTTGTAGAAGGAGTGTACCCTGGAGGTAATTGCATGTAGATTTCTTCATTTAAGTCTCCATTGAGGAAAGCATTCAATACATCTAGTTGTGTGAGGCTTCATTGTTTTGTGGCTGCAACTACCAAGAGAGTTTTTACGGTTGTCATCTTTGCCACTGGAGAAAATGTGTCTAAAAAATCAATCCCCTCTTGTTGTGTGTAGCCCTTTGCAACTAATCTCGCTTTGTATCTTTCCATATTGTCCATGTCTCTAAATATTCAAGTGTCTTGAGTTCTTCATTCATCGCTTGTAGCCACTCATCCAATTTCTTTGCTTGTGTGAAGGTTGTAGGTTCTCCAAATTCCATAGCATAACATATTTATTTGATGTATTCTTCTGACATATTGTATAAGACAAATAGGCTGCAAGAGGAAAAGGTATGTCAGTGTCGGTTATGTTGACACAGCAAGGTGGTTAGGCATTTTATACAATCTTTTAGATGCGTAAGGAAGTAAAGAGGGGAGATAATCAGTTTTAGAAATGACTGCATTATCCTCTTTATATTTTAGATTGTTATCCGAGGTTTCTTTTCTTCCTTCAACACTTGTTTTGTCAGCTGCATCATTGTTTCCCTGAATATCTTCATGTTCATCAAAGAAAGAAGAATAATCATGAGATGAGTCAAAGTTAGTTCTGCAAGGAAAAAATTCTTCATGAAAAAAAACATTTTGAGAAATGTAAATGTTATTTGTCTCTAGATCCATGAGTTTATATCCTTCATATCCTAGTGGATAACCCAGGAAAACACAGGCTCTTGATCTTGAGGTCTTTGTAGTCTGGAGGATTTCCAGTCAGCATCTCCAAAGGTGATTTCCCTTTGAGCTGAGGTGTTGGCAACCTGTTGATAAGGAAAACAGCAGTAAGTATACAGTCTCTCCACAATTCAATATTAACCTTACTCTGGAACAGAAGAGAACAAGCAACATTTAGTATATGTTGGTGTTACCTCTCAACCACTGAATTTTGTTCAGGGGTTTAAGGGAAAGAGTGGTAAGCTTTTTTTCCCTTTGACCGGAATAGATCATCAAAACACAACTCTGGGGCATTATATGATCTTACTCCTTTCACATGTGCTCCATATTGTGTCTGTATGAGTGTTAAGAAGTCTGGGAAGATTTTCAGAACATCTCTTTTTGTCCTCATTAAGTATACCCAAGTTACCCTGCTATAGTCATCTACTATGGTTAAAAAATACCTAAAACCATCTACAGTCTCAACCGAAAAAGGACCCCATACATCTATGTGAAGCATATCAAAAAATTTATCACATAAGTTGTTATTTGAAATAAAAGGTAATTGTTTTTGTTTAGACAAATGACACACTTCACAGTGAAAATAATGTTTATTGCTTTTCTAAAGACCAACTACATCAGACATTAAATATGTTCTAGAAAGAGAAGGGTGTCCTAATCTTTGATGCCAAAGCTTAGAATCTACAAAAGAATTGATAGAGAAAGGATTTGTGTACAGAGTTTTAGAGATTGATGTTCTGTCCAGAAGATACAGGTTCCTTATTTGATCAGCTTTTCCACTCGTCTGATCTTTGATAGGATCATGTATAAGACAAGAAGTTTCATTAAAAATTATTTTGTATTTCATGTCTTTGGTTAGTTGACTAACACTTATCAAATTTAATCTAAAATCTGGAATGAACAAGACATTATTAAGAAGTAAATGGCTGCTCAATTTAACACTACCAATCCCTCCAATGGAAATTGAATTTCCTGTGGGGCAAGGGAACATGTCTGTTTTCTAAAAGAATGATTTTACCAAACAGACTATTTTCATGAAAGACGTGGTGAGTAGTTCCACTGTCTAGTATCCAAGAAGTATAAGACAAGATGATACATGTGGCCTTTAAAACTCCCACAAAATGAAGAGTAGAAGAACTAAAGGCCATACCCGGCAAAGCAGTAATGGTGCCTCCCTTTGTTGGTTGTTCTGTGGTTTGTGATGATTGTGAGTCATTCATTTTGGAGTTGAAGAAAGTAATAACTCCCTCTATTTGATCATTGACAGAGTCTTCAGCTGATTCTGTATGGTTGCAGCTTCACCATTAGTTTCATTCAGAGTGAATTGAGTCACAGCTCCTTTAGCTGAATTTGATTTCTGTTTGTGTTTGAAATTTGGTGGATAGCCATGTATCTTATAACACTTGTCCATTGTGTGACCATTGTAGCCACAATGAGTGCAAACTGGTCTCTGTGACTTGGTGTTACCATTCGTGGCCTTCACAACTAGCTGATTGACTTGAACATCTGACACTTGGAAAGCAGAGGGCTGAAAGACAGGGAGAATGTTCCTCTGATTGTAATCCTGATCAAGAAGATTGTATACGTTGGACAAATCAGGTATGTGTTTCTTCATGATTATCTGAGTCTTCACTGCACCATAAGATTCATTTAGACCATAAAGGAAGTTGATAACCCGAACATTTTCATTCTTCTCAGCAGTAGCCTTACAACAAACACAATTCTTGCATATTTTGATACAGTCAGTTACATCAAGATCATCCCACATTGTCTTTAGACGAGTATAATATGAAGAAAGATCCATAGTGCCTTGTTGAAATAACCATATTTGATGTGACAATTGATAGGCTCTAGGCAGATTGATGACTTGAAAACGAACCAAAAGGTCTTTCCAGATGTCTGAGGGTCTTGAAATCTCAATATGCTGCCATATATATCCTTGTTGACGGAATTAAGAATCCATGACTTTACCATACTATTACAACGAGACTAGATGTGATAATGTGGATGAAAAGCTTCAAGTCTAGGTAAATATCCATCTACAAATCCTATTTTGTTCTTCGCATCCAAAGATATAGTCATAGCTATGTTCCATGTATTGTAATTTGTACCTTCAAGTATCTCTGAGACGAGTGAAATCTTCGGATTGTCGTTACTGCTAAGAAAATACGGAGAATATTGGATACCTTCAAATTGAAGAGCTTCTTGTTGAGGGATCTTAGAACTAGCCAGATTGCTTTCAACTACTAGAATGTTGAGATGGTGAGCTTGATTTTCTTCTATTGACTCAGCTTTATGAGCCCGAACACTTCTCACAACAAGGCGAGAAGAAGAAGAAGACTTCGGAACTCTTCTTTTACGCGGATTCAACATAGTTGATTCTTGCAGAAGGTGAAATCAAGATTAAATTCGACGGAACAATCGAAAGAGATACTAATTTGAAGAAACTTTGGTGGAATAGCCGAGGAATCGACTAAAAGAACTTGAAATTTCAGAAATTTCAGGTTCTGATGAAGAAGAAGAGTGATTTTGCATGCGGAAGAGAAGAAGAACAAGGAACGTTGAAGCGATAATCAACACTCTGATACCATGTTGGAAGTATGATCAAAGAAGAAACTAAAACTTGTATTCTCAATCAAAGAAAAGTTTTACAGAGAATCTTGAAGAAGCAAAACAACCTTAGTGAACCAAAATTGAACCAACCGATTTACTAATCTAATAGAATACTTATGTATCTCTTCATATCGACATTATTTGCGATTTATTCGATGAATTCGTATCATATATAAAAACAAACATATAGTGATAGTTTTAAAGTCAAATTGGCTATGTTTTTTTTATTATAATTTTATATTGTTGAGGTTTGAGAAATTCTAAATATAATGATAGTTTCTTTTTAAAAAAAACTGCCTTATATTTAAGATAATGTTTTGTATAACTAATTTGTATATAAGTTCAGGGATATCATTGATCCAATATCTTAGGATCGTACTAACTGCAAAAAAAAGATCACATATATTTATCTTAACTAATAATTTATCTGCTTACACTAAATTTGCTTAGTTACTATATTAACTCAACAATATTCAATTTTAATAATCTCTACATATAAAAGGAGAGTACAATTTGAGATCTTCCTCAAGATGCCCCTCTAAATCGACCAATTGGAGAATTTCTCTAGAGAAAATAAAAAAAATTTGCATAAAATGCGGAAAGGCAAAAATGTAAAAAAAAACTATAGGTTAACATTAACGTATGATTTTTATTCGACGCTCATAAGAGATCTCAACCGCCCCTTTTAATTTTAGATCCTAAGCGTCTGTTTCTAAACTAATTAAAATTCCAATTAGGGAAACCAATTATTTTGTATTTGCGGATTATGGCCAAAAACTCATCTAATTTCTATAGCTCTCTAATGGCAGATCAGAAAATTCATGTAAATCAAAACAAAGCTCCCCTATCACATATAAATTCTGAAAATATTTGCACAAAAATTTTTACGCCATCTGTCGCAGCAATATTTATAAAACAAGATTTTTCAAAAAAATTTGTTTTCCGACGTCAGAGCTCCAGTCTGATCAGCAACAGTGGAGGCAATGTTGTAGAAGAAGAAGTCCTCGGAGAAGACAACATATATTTCCTTAAACTAACTCACATTTAGACCATCTCCATCAATAAGAACTCCACTTGGTGTTCTTACCATTTGTTTAATATAAAAATGAGTTAAGAATTCCATTAGTATTTTTTATTCCTTTTGTGACTCCAATGGTAGAACCCCATTGGGGTTCTTACTTTTTATTTTTTATTTTTTTATGTAATTGTAAAATAATTACTACTTCTCACATTTCCTTAGTTTCTTTCTGTTGATGCACTCATGGAAGATTTCATCACAGATATTTACAGACTCGGAGCTCGGAAGATGTCTTACTCTGGGCTCTCTTCGTTTGGATGCTTGCCCCTTGAAAGAACTACTCAGATATTTTATGGAAGCAAGTGTATGAAAGAATATAACATTGTGGCCAGAGATTTCAACACCAAGTTGGCTGAGAAAATCTCCAAGCTGAACAAAGAGTTGAACGGAATCCAGATGGTGTTCTCAAATCCTTATGACTGTGGTTGCACAAATGTTAAACCATCCTGAAACATTCAGATAGTACAAAGTTCTAAGAAAAGCTTTTACTAGCCACTGTAATCCTGCAAATGAATATTGATCAGTATAAGTGACTACAAATTGTGCTCTTACAAACTTATAATCTTCTGATAGTATTCGTAGTTGCATCACAGGTTTCGAAAATGTAAGGAGTCTCATAACTGGTCTGATTATATGAGATAGGCTACTTGTGTAATAAACTGAACCAGTTCACATGTTCTGATGCAAGAAAATATGTATTTTGGGACTCATTTCACCCAACAGAGAAGACAAACGCCATCGTATCAAGTCATATTTTGAAGCACGACTTAACTCGATTTAAGTGACAAACAAGAAAGTGCCATACCAGAAGCACAATGTTAGCATACTACATTTTTTCACAAATATTTGTTTATTCTGCAAGCTTGGTGATATCACTCGAATCAAGCCTCCAGAGTGTTGTAAAAGAACCACAATTCTTACCTTATGTTCATGTAACAACATAAGATGGTACTGTGATGTTATAAAGATGTAATCACTTCAACGATATGTGTCAACAATCACTTAAAGGTTGATTTAGTTGATGAGATTTTAATTTTGCAATTAAAAGATAAGATTGAGAATAATAAATTGGAATAGCATCTAAATCTACATCGCAATCATCCAAAAGAAATTGACATAAATAAAGCCAATAAACAAGTAAACATCGATCTTCAAATCAAATTTGAGAAAGATGGAAACAAAAATCAGAGAAAATCATAGACACGAACATAAAAACGAGATAGAACAATAAGTGAATCCATGTAGATTGATTCGAGTTTTAAGAAAGAATACAAAATCTTCATAACCCTTTTGTTCTTAATTCAACAAATAAGATCATTCATCACTTCTTAAATAGGCAAACGAAGAGTTTATAACCCTCTCTCTCAATTCATATGCAATCAAAATCTACCAACGTAAGGTGAATACTCTATTTATTAAATTTACAGAGTCATTTTAATCAAGATTCCATCTGATCTTATATCGAAGGAGAAACTTACCAGCAAAAGCAGTACTTGTGGTGGCAACAATAGCATTGGTACGATGAGATTCATGATGACTGAAATTGCTGGTCTGAAACTTCTGAACAATCCCATATGTTTTGGTCAACTCACTCCAAATTCCAATTGATAGCTGAATTTAACAAATAGATTCCAAATCATTGCGAAGTAACACATGAAATCTAAAATTAGAGCAGCTAAATTTCATCTCTTAAAATCCAGAGATAAAACTTACATAACATGAAAATGCAAAGGATTACCAAGAACAAAGAATTTCTGGAAAAAATAGATAAGCCTAAGCAACACAATCGAAGAAGAAGGAGGTGATCAATCGTACCTGTACAGAGAACTTGACGGCGAGGTGAAAGCAAATACCACAAGAGCGTCCTCTGTAGTGACAGAGTTCCAAACCTTACAAACGCAGCTCGCACATGCCAGATCGGATTCGGTGAGGCAATCGTTGACGTCGTCGAATCGCCATCGCCAAAATTTTCGCGAAACATGAAGAAACAAGCCGACTTCTTTTATTTTTTTGCCATAAATTCTAGACCAATCAGACACTGAAACGTCATCGGTTCTTAATATAAGAGTGGGTGCTCTAAAAGCTCTTCAATAAGAGCCGGTTCTTGTAATTATATGTATTTTTTATTTAATTAAATCTCATTAATGGTTAAGAACTCCTTTAAGAATCTTCAATGGAGGTGCTCTTATCTTCCCTATTTAATCGCTTTATTTTTTGGTTTTGGAAATACAATTAATTTGATCTTAATCTTATATTTGTCCATGAATATCATTTATTTCGATGTGATCTCGAATTTAATTGTATAGATTCTTTCTTTTATACGAATCACCATTTACTTTGGAAAACTTAACCTAAAAAATATTTTATCTATATTTCGTATATCAATAGAATTATATATTAATTTAAATAGTCTTCGGCTGCAATCTATTCCATATACATAATACCTTGACTTAAACTAGCCCTAAAAATAATGAAATTCGAATAAATATTATATTTTGAATCGATTCAGTCTTATCTCTACTATATCTAGAGGATTCCTGGTATTAGCCAATTAGGTGGGATGGGTTCCTATCTAGGTTTACCGGAATGTTTAGAAGAACCTAATGTAAAAGTTTTTACTTTGTGCGTAATAGGATAAATGATATAATTAACTTATGGTCGTCTAAGTTTATGTCTATAGGCAGGAAAAAAGTGTTGATTAAGTATGTTATTTCCGCTCTCCCTTCGTATGTAATGTCTTGCTTTCGGCTTCCTAAATCTCTGATGTCGAAGATTACGCCTGGTATTTTGGACTTTTGGTGGCGAATTTCAAGTACGTCGAAAGATATTCATTGGTCTACATGGGAAAAATTGGGTAAAACGAAACATGAGGGAAGTTTGGGTTTGCGGACAACTAAAAAGTTTAACTCGGCTTTGTTAGCTAAGAAATTGTGGTGTCTCCTCGATTGTCCTGATTCTTTATTTTCTAGGGTGTTTAGAGGTCGCTACTTTCAGGATTTTAGCCCTTTGATATTTAGGCAGTTGAGTTCTCGTTCTTACAGTTGGCGTAATACCATTTTTGCTAAATCACTCGTTAGTAAAAATCTGATCAAGCGAGTGGGGAATGGTGCTTCTATATCGGTTTGGTATGATTCTTGGTTACCGGATGTGTATCTATATCTTGCTTCTAGCCTTGTATTATTCTGATTTGACTGTTGATCAACTTATTGATGATTTCAATAAAAGGTTGTGGGTGGCTTTGGTTCATCACTTTATGGATCCTCTAGATCTTTAGATCTGCAACTAATTTTAGGAATTTCAATCCCAAGGAGGGATAGAAATGACTGGTTTGGGTGGCACTTTACAAAATATGGTCATTATATGGTTAAATCAGATAATTGGGTAGGCACAAGTTCATTTGTTTTTTGAATGTTCTCCTGCAATGCAATTCATACTTGGTCTTTGTCAAGGATCCCTTCGGCAGTTGGTGGTTTTTCGTAGTCATCTGTTTGTTCCAATTTTAATTATTATTTTTTGTAGATTCCACCATAGATTGACAAACATAGTTTCCCTTTGTTAGTTTGGTTCATTTGGAAAGCCATAAATGATAAATTTTTCTTTAATAGCAATAGAGATCTTAGGGATATTGTGCCTCCTTCTGAAGAGGAGGATGCAGCTTGGGTGTTTGCGAATGCAAAGGTTGTTATTCCTGATAGCCTCAGTTCAAAGGGAGCCACGAGTACGTTAGTTAGGAAATAGATTCTTTTTAGACCCCTAGCAGTCAATCCGGCCTTTACTGGTTATAGATGCTTCGTGGATAGATTTCAGAAGAATTCGAGTACTTCTCGGGTTTAGTTGGTACTGATTCACTAATGGAGTCAGTGGGGTCAATATGGGCATGCGGAATACTTGTTGGTGCATATATTCCCTGCATTCGGAGTTCGAATCTCTTCTTTGGACGGTTGTGTTCATTAAGTTTAATGGAATAAAAGTATTTACTTAATTAGTGAAACAATACAAATGCTATCTAAATTTATGAAATATAAAAATAAATAAATCTTGTATAAATTTGAATTTCAGGAAGTGAATCAGGAAACGCGATACTATAAATCTTTTCAAAAACCTAATTTTAGAAGATTTCAAATTAGGATAAGAATCAAAAGAATATACTGTTATATGTTTTTTTTTTTGTATATTATCAGCAAACCCTCAGAAATCCTTATGAAATATTTTCTTTTGATGCAAGGGATATCTTAATAATAATAAAATAAATGAAAATCCAAATAAAATCTTAGTTTTAAAATAAAAATCTCGATTTATATGCCATAAATTGCAACGCCCACGAAAATATAAATGTCAATAAATCACCTATTACTTCCCTAAAGCACGATTGATTATGACGTGTTTGGTTTAAACCCAAAACGTGAACTCAACTTTAAGACTTAAACACCAAAAACCACGTTCTGCGTTTCCATATATTAGGAAACTCAATCAATCATAAATGTACCCTTTGAATATACCCAGAGGAAAAATGGTAATACTATTATAAAAATTGTAAATTTACCAGAAATTAATAATAGTCTTTGCTTATAAAATTGCCATAAAAAAACATTTGTTTACTAGTCAAAGACTTAGCGATTGCGTTTTGTGTAAACAGTCAAACATAACCTTGAGTAAATAAAAGTCATATCATACAATTTGGTAAGTGGCTAACTATTAGAAGGACGAGATATGATACACAACTTTAAAGATTTAATTATCTTTTTTATTAATTAAGAAAAGCTTTATATATTAAAAAATATGTGTGAGTAAATAAATAAATAGAGAATGTTCATCCAAAAACGTGAGGCACAATACAGACTCTTCTTCACTCTTACCTCTTGTTTTCTCTCTATTGCCTCTTCTTCTTCTTCATTTCTTTCTTCTTCTTCTTCTTCGTTTGCTTTTCTTCGAGTTATCAGCTGATTTGATCTTTGTCAGCTTCGATCTGAGCTTGATTCAGGCTTCAAAGACGATGGAACAATTACAAGAATGCAAAACCAGCTGTGAATTCTTATTTAGGAGACCTAGAATCGGATCTATTAAGGTTAAAATTCCAAAAATTCAACCTTTTGTAGCTGAAAAAAGTAAAGAGATTGAAGATGATCGAGTAGAAAAAGAAGATGAAGCTAAAAGGACCGGTTTTGAAGGAGAAGAAGATGATAATGGAGTTAAGAGTATGGATCTAAAGGAAGGAGATTTGGATGAAGAAGAAAAGAAGCATATGTGTTGTGAATGTGGTAAAAGTTTTAAGTCAGGTAAAGCTTTAGGAGGTCATAAACGAATTCATGTGCTCGAAACTCGGAAATTTTCTTCTGTGAGACCAAAGATGGTGTCTGGTGTTGTTGGTAGATCTGAAAGAGGTGAATTAGAAATTGCTTGTTGTATTTGTCAGAAGAAGTTTACATCAATGAAGGCTTTATATGGACACATGAGATTTCATCCAGACAGAGGTTGGAAAGGTGTTTTACCTCCTCTTCCCTATCCTCATGGTAATTCGTCGTCCTCTACACTCTCTATTGATGATCATGATGATGAAACTATAAGCTCAGATGATGATTTTGATTATGAGAACTCTGAGTTATGGGAGATGGAAAACGTTGTTGACCTTGTGGAATCGATTAAAGGATGGTCCACGACAGGGAAGAGAGGAAGGAGAAGTGTTTCGAAGGTTGATGAATCAGATTTAAAGGATCCATCAAAAGAAGATATGAGGGATGGTAATGCTCTATTGTTCTTAGCTACGACTGCAGAATCAGCTGCTAATCTTAATGTTGCAGAGACTTCTGGTTCGGATTCAGTTGAAGAGAAAAAGCTAGATATGATTAAGATGAAGAGGAAGAAGAAGAAGAAGAAAAGATTGTCTGAGATGGAGAAAGAATCATCACCTACTCATGATCATCATCAGCTTGAGGTTGTAGTTGCAGCTGAGGAAGGTGCTACTGATGCATGTGAGAAGCACGTGTGTGTGACTTGCAACAAGTCTTTTACGTCTTATCAAGCTTTAGGAGGTCATAGAGCAAGTCACAACAAAGTCAAGATATTAGAGAATCATCGAGCTAGGGCAAAGTCTGAAGCTTTGTTACTTGGAGCAGAAGCAATACCAAATGGTTTAGCTAGTGCTCAAGGATCAAATACATCTTTGAACAGTAGTAACAATAGAGATCACATCTGCAATATATGTCATAAAAGCTTCCCAACAGGTCAAGCACTTGGAGGTCACAAGAGATGTCATTGGACTGGACCACTTTCTTCTGAGGCGGCAACCACTGCTCCAACCGCTACAGCAGAAGCGTCTTCTAGTCAAGTTACAGAGACGGTGCAAGAGCTGAAGAAATTGAAGAGAACGTATTTGGAGTTTGACTTGAATGAATTGCCACCTAACGAAGAAGAAGGAGTCTAAGAGACCGTATATATGCAGGTTAAATAGGATTTTTTAACTTCACAAAAATACAAATCTTATTAAATTAGGAATTAGTTATGGTAAAAATTCAAGAAATTTTTGATTTGGGATTTTGAGGTTATTTGGTGTTTGGCTTTTAATCTAACTTGTGGAGTCTTTTGCTAAATTTGATGAGATGATGTATAAACTCTATTTTGTTTTCTTCTCTCAGCTCTTTATTTTGCTTTTGGATTCATATAAAAGCATGATGGTTTAATTTGACGAAAGTTCCATAAAGCAAATCCATCTTATTCATTTCAACATCTTATCTTTCTTTTCATTTTTATTCAAAATAAATTAAGATAGAAAAATACTATAATCTTTATTTGCTTTTGTTTACAATTTCTTCGCTTATATTACATACAACACAAATTCGAATCGAAAGATCACCTCATTAAGACACCTATGAGACTAAGATGACTCATAAAATGAAATATGATAAAGGGAAAAAAGAGTATATATAATATGGTCTAAATCTCTTCAAGACGTGGGCAAGAACTTAGCAACATTAAGATGGCTGTTTTTTTGTCAAATTGTCAAAATCTCCACTTCCAGCTAATGACATGAAACCACCTTGCTGTGAATGACAAAATTTAATTTATAACCAAAATCTTAGATTATAATTATATATCACAACTACATAAAATTAAGTTTTCATGGTAAGACTACAAAACCAGATATTTAATCACCTAATGAAGTTATTTTTGAATATAATAAGTGACCAACCAATTTTGTTAATTCAAAATTCATTTTGAAAAAAATACAGATTTGAAATCCCAAAAGACAATAAAATTCATGATAAATTATTTGGATCCAAATAGCTTAAGTCTATAGTTTTGCTCTTAACCCATATGGAGTAGAAGCCATTTTTTTCTTTCTTTCTCATCCTATGAAGACCAATGTAAATTCTTATTAAAAAGAAAAAACTTTGCGTGTGTGTATGTGTATACCTTATATATATTCTATATATTCATTTACTAAAGAACTTATGGAAAATGATGGCAAAGTTGACAAAGAGGCAACAATATATACATACACTGACGTCATGACATTACACCACACACCAAAACAAAGAAGAAGCAAAGAAGAGTTGGTCTATTGGAGCCGCAAATGTTACAATATAAATACCAAAATTTTATATTAAACTAAATAAAACACGAACATTTAAACAAAACTTTCATGTCGGCACAACATTCTCGGACTCTGGCATTAGCTGGAAGTTAAGCAGCATAACCATCAAGCCTAACTGTAGAATAAGACATGAACTAGTCTTAAATGCTCTCTTCTTAAAACTCTTCACTTCTTGTGTCTCTGTGATCTCTACACAATGGTTTTGTAAATCTTTGGCTTGGTTCTTTAGATTCTCAGCTTTGGTTTCTGCTTGTTCAAGCTTTGACAGCATCTTATGAGCTTGATTCGCAGACAATGTCTTCTCTTCTTCTATCAGTTTGATCCCTCTGTTTATGTTTGCCACTGATCTTGAGAATGTGATATATTCAATCTCTGCCTGCATCTTTTGCTGGAAAATGTCTTCCATGCTGATTTCTGCTCCTCCGTTATGCAGCTTTGAAATGCCTGTGGTGGATTCGAGTTCACGGATTTGTGTTACTTTAGCCTCGAGACTACACTTTGCTTTTTCTAAATCGAACTTGAGATGTTCTACATTGTTTACCAGGTCTACTATCTTGGAATCTAGAGATGTTAATTCTCCCACATTTTCTGACTCACCCCGGAGAGATGAACTTTCTTCACTAGCTCTAGCGTGTATGCAACTGCTGCTTTCATCATGTAGTGATGATATAGATTCTTTCCCAAGTTCTTGAAATTTTTGAAGTTCTTTCAATTGAAAAGGATATAGAAGTTTAGTTAAAATCGATACACAGTCATGTTATTATTGCACGAAACTAGTGTTAGGATCACTCAAGTTTTAGCTGATAAGTTTTACCATCAAAATCCAAATGAAAACCATATTTAACGACATTGCTACCTTTTTCGAGGACGTCTTGCAAATTGTGGAAACTGTTGATGGCCTCTGCTAATGGATCCAGATTATCTGATGAACCATTGTTCTTAATTCGACACTCTACCACAGATTCTCCCTGGGAATGATCTTCAGTTTCTTCTTCATCTTTATCTTTTCGGTTTGAAGTATGTGCATCATGATCACTATTTTTTTCATTGTAATCCATCATTCTTCTTCCGCCCTGTTGTCTGCCACTCAAAATTAGAGGAATCACCCTGCATAAAAACAACGTTGGAGCTTCCTGAGTCAGCGGATTCCATACTGGAATGAGAGTATTTCTTCTCAATTTTGATCCTTTCTCCTCTAAATTTTTTACTCTTCCCTACACTACTCTTGCTTTGTTGACCACTATCCCTTGAACCTATCACACTCTTCCCACCTATATAGTTTGCTCTCTGCTTGTCCCAAAAATGGCCCATTCTTCTCTCGTACCTAACCTTGGACCACTGGCTGCAGTCGAGGAGTTACTACTTCGATCCTCGCTGTTATATGAATCCATCCCAGCTGTAAAAGCAAGACCAATGCCATGACTGTCCCCACCTCTTGCAAAACCAACCATATTATTCACCGAGCCATCCGAACCAATATTATCTTGTTTGACATCAGGTCCGGAAAATGCATTTGCTTAGCAAGCAAGTCCGCTTTTCCTGAAAACACCCTCTTTCAGAATCCTACTCTTCTCCATATTCACAGAGGTATTACCAACATCTCTCCTTATCCTCCTCCTCCATTTTCTTAAACCATATCCCTTTCACATAGGAGGTGAAGTCTCAATCTGTTTATCCTTATCGGCTTCTAATACAGTAGTAGAAGCAGAGACCAATTTATCCCCAATTTATCCTCAAGAACAAAGCTCTCATTCTCCGAATCCATGATACTACAAAAGTCTCAAAACCCTGGTATTTTTCCATCCTCCGTAATTCATATGGGATCAATATTAAGAGCAATAATCATCATTCCAGCAGGAACCAGACGAAAATACAATAAACCAAAAGAAAAAAAAAATCCAGAAAAAAGATTAATAGTTTCAACAACTTAGGCCTCTCCAAATTCAATCATACGTCAAATTCAACTAATTTTATCCGATTAAATACAATTGAAATCGATCAAAAACCTTTTTTTCTTCCGTCTTTTTGCAATGGTACGAAAATCAAACTTAATCACGCGCGAATTGCACCGAAATTTCAAGCTGACGTACCTAAATAGAACGCAAAAACCTCAAAGCAATTCCATTTACGAGAAAGACGAAGAACGAGATAGAAGATGATGAAAAAACCCTAATTCGATGAAGGATTCGCAGATCTCTCCAATATCCGTTGATTGTGGAAAGTTTGCTGTGAAAATTCTTTTTTTTCCGCCTACAAATTTTCAATCAAAACACTTTTCATTTAATTTTGTTTATATAAAAAAAATTCTCCAAAAAGAAACGGGACGTGTGGTCCAATCGTTACTAACGTGAAAAGTCAAAAAAGAATTTTTTACCCGCAGTAATAGAATTAAGATTTAAAAATCACTAAAATAGTTGGTAAGAAAAATACATACATGTGAATGAGTTTGGACACGTGGCGACATGAGCAACAACTGGGACTTTTGAGTGACTGTTTGATTCGACGTGATCTTATTTGGGTCGGTTCTATAATTTAACGGAGTGTGATATACCGTTAGGAATTAAATATGATATCGTGCAATTTACGCGTATACCCTTGTCTCCTTAGACCAACAGAGGAGTTGTAATGGGTATCTAGTATTAAATATATAATAAAAATTAAAGGCAAAGGGTGTTTTAAGCGAAGGATCGTTCCTTAAATAAGAAAAGTTTTTATCAAATTACAGATGACACGTGTCATCACGATATTAGACCGATTGATAAAATTAAAACCCTAAAAAAAAACCTCACATTTCCTTCTTGATTTTCTCTCTCATACTCGCGACAAACTCTCTCTTCTTTCTTGATCCATCGATTTCCTTCTTGATCTATCGATTTCGTTTGAATGAAGCCGGCGACTGTATCCCCGGGAAGAGAACGACTGTAATCTGGCCATAACTGCGAAATTGTGGACAAATGCATAGAGAAAACACGCAAAAGGGAGAGCTGTGAAATCGATGGCCATTTGGAGGAAGATAAGGCCTCAATTTATGATCAGGTATGTGTTCCCCTTTTTGATCCTGTTAGATATGTACATCAATCGTTCTTAGTGGTAACATCAGTGTTCTTCATTTTCGCTTTAGGGTTTCATTTTCGCTGTAAGTTATAGTCTCTTGCAACTTCTAGTGCTTAAAGACTAAAAATTGCATCAGGTTATAACATTAAACTATGTGTGCATATGCAGAGATTAAGCTCAAACATGTTAACTTACAAAAAATTGATTGATATGTATAATTGATTGATACATACTCAGAATTACACAAGAAAGAAGTTACATTTCAATATAAACCCGACATTTCAACTAGACTGTCTTGATTACGAAACTAAGAACTGGTACCACGCTGATCTCAATTTCGAGACATTCCAGTTACTTCAGGTTTGTTCCAAAACTATCTCAAGTTACTAGGTGTGTTTTGTCTTGATTAATTACATGTGAGAAGTTTTTACTTAATTGCTTCCAGAATGCAGACTATAAGTTGAATGATGGCTGTATTAATCTTCATTCGTGGTGTTTCATATTTGGCGCATAAGGAGAAAGGCGAAAGTTTCTTTTCATTTGCTAGGGACATGACTATTAGATCCACGAAAGCAATGATACAGCCAGCTTTGATAACTGATGGTCTCGAGACCTGGAGGTCAAAGCTTCTATGGGTTTCAAGGGTTTTTCCTATGCCTCTTGTGGGTCTTTTCCTTATTGGAGCTTTTTGTGCTGACTAAAAGAGTTATAGGAATTAGATGTAAGGTACGAGTAAGTTAATTCGTTTGATTAGAGAGGTGACGAAGTCTGTATCCAGACTTCGAAGATACTGGTTTTGTGTTTTGATGCTTCGAACTGAGTTCTAATATTGTATTTTACCCTATTATAGTGCATGATAGACTTGTTACTGTTATCGGCTATAATAGTTTTCCTTTGACACATTCAATCAATGTATCTTAATACCATATTATCTTCATCTGGCAAATAGAATCTGTAGAAATTTGGCGAAGTAAGAAGCTGAAGGAAGTTAAAGAGCTGATTCAAGGACAAAATGGGGTAAACTTCACCTTCGAATTGGAGGAAGCAGGTATTTTTCCTTTTGAGAGATTACTGAGTTTCTCACCTTTACCAAAATTGCATTTATGAAATCCTCCAGATATTCCTTCTTTGTTTCATATAATTAGAGGGAGAGCTCTTCTGTACTCTTACTAAATAGGAATGCTTGTAAGAGCTTTGGAGTCAGAGTGGGATGTGCTGTCTGAAGAGATTGGTTTGTGGTTACCAGCTGAGGTTAAGAATGAAGAGCATGATGATAAACCTGAAGGGGAGGTAGAGCCTGGTAATGATTCTCAAAAAGCTTTACACTCCTTGTCTCTACTTTCACGTTTCTTTGGGTGAAAAAGTGTACTGCCACTAGCGAATTTGAAACTCATAGGCTGTGCAATTTTTTCTTACAGAGGAGATATTGATAAACAGGTTTTTGCGGTGTTTTCTCAAATACCAAACTGTCTATTTAATCAATTGCAGTACAGTATGGTGTCAATCCACTGGGAGAGTAACTAGCAATCAAGATATAATCGACTGATTCTAATCTAAGCCAAATTCGGTTTTAGTGAGTGGTGATCTATCCTAAGTGACAACGAAATCTTAAAACAAAATGCTAAAAATGAAACAAAGTATTAAAATGTAAAAACAGAGCATTAAAAGTAAAGCAATAGTGAAACTAATGATAAAGTGTAACATGAAATCTCAACCTAAAGCAGAGTATTAAAATCACGAAAATTCAATAGAGGAAAAACGGGTTCTCGAGGATTAGGATCAATGATTAGGGTATTCCTAGGGGTTCTAGACTTATCTATCAACCTATTTAGATGACCTCTAAGCAAGGAATCACAAAGTAATCACATTCGCTCTCGCGCAATGGGACCTCTCCTAAAAGACAACCTGACTTGACTCTCGCCCAACGATTGGAAATTCAAGAGGCCTTAAGTATGGACCTTACAAAGCCTAATAACACCCTAGACAATCAATCTCTTGAGCTAGGAAGATGCTATCTTAATTTAAGCATGTTCAAGTGATTCCCCAAACGCCTCTCGGGGGGGATTCACCAAGAGATCGAATTTCAATTGATCAGAAAGAAACAAGCATTAAGAACACTTAAACTAAAGAGATCTAAGACCTTATTTAAACATAGACAAATCTAGAAATCCCTAAGTTTTCCCCTAATCTCACCCTTTCCTCAAGAACCCTAGACTAACTTACTCAGAATTCATGAAATAAAATAAAGACTTAAAATCGAAATCTAATTGCATAAAACTTAAAGCTAAAAAATCGTAAATGCCTTAGTGAAAATATGAGACTCGAAATTTTGCTAGAAAATATTGTATTTTGAAAGTAGAAATTCTAGTACAATTTATAGATCAAAAGATCTTAAAGAAAAAGGAAAAATACTTAAAGAGAAAAAGGGAAAAATTCCCTTGAAAGAAAAATGGGAATTTCCTTTTAAGAGTTAAAAGGAAATTTCCCTAAGAAAGAAAAATAGAAAAGAACTAAAAGATAATTGGGCTTGCACAAAGGGGCTTTTGATGGGCCTTTTTCGCAGAGAAGCCCAAAGATTCAATCTTCGTCTAAAGTCTTGGTTCTGGTCCGTAAAGGCACTCGACCAAGTGATGGTCGAGTGTCATGCTCGAGTGTCGGAGACTCAAGTGACAAATCTTCTAGTTTGCATCTTGAACTTCAACCTTAGACCAGTCGATTCCTCATTGGTCTTCTTGTACTCCGAAATACTTCGTGATAAGCTCCAAAAAGTACCTAAAAGTCCCTTTTATGCAATGTATGCAATGCCCGATACTAATGATGCAAATTATGCTAAAAGGAACCTAAAACAAAGATAATAATGCAAGTAGGAATGCAAAACATGCTAAATAATGGTCCTAAAATGTGGTAAAATGCAGACACATCAACTCCCCCAAACTTAGTCTTTGCTTGCCCTCAAGCAAATGTGCATCGAGCTAAGAAGGAAGAGAAGTTGCTAACAATGGGAACATCTTACTTAAACAAATGACCTGCCAAAATCGAAAACTGTAACCCACAAGTGAAACCTCATTCTTTTGTAAGAACCACAATTTACTTTCATCAAGGCTTAGCATCAAGACCGATTATTCCCTAACACTTAGTTGGTCTCTTAAGAAATTCAGGTACGAAACCTATTTCTTTCAAGTGCAGTCCGCAAAAGGGGCTATTAATCAAAGACTTTGGGATTCAACTTCCTCAAATTCAGCTAATCACTAATGGTTTAAGCATTTTCGATCACTTCTCAACTCTTTACTCGTTTTTATTGGCTTTAGCTTATCAATGAAGCACGAAAAAGTACGGGTTTACGCACAGTCCCGGTTCACCTTAGGCATCGATGTATTAGCTTTATCAATGAGACGCGAAAAAGTACGGGTTTACGCACAGTCCCGGTTCATTTTAGGCGATATCAAAATGGTTTTATTGATGAACACAAGAAGGTACGGGTTTACGCACAATCCCCGTTCATCTTAGACCATATATTTTGAGCCGAGTTTTGAGAAGGATGATTCTATATTCACCTTATGCTTTTCTTTTTACTTAGCTAGCTGAACCTAAGGAAGGATCTTATGTAATGTATCTCAAGCCCCTAATTTGGAAAATAAATTTCGATTATGAGGTAACAAATCAGGTTCTTTCCGAGACACAACCTAAGTATCGGTTTCAAAGGTTAATGATCTACCTATCAGTGTTCAAGAGGGAAAAACGCAAGTCTAAGAGTTCACTATGGTTACTAGCCAATCAACTTAGCAAGTCTACCTATCTAGCAAGATGATTCCCGAAACTCTAGACTCAATCCTATATGAATGCAATGAAACTACATGAACACTCTGTTTTTGACTTATGCATTTTCGATTTTTTTCAATTTTTTTTTGGTTTTTCTATGCCTTAGATGTGATGCAAATGATCAAATGCAAGAATAAAAACTAAGAACCACAGAAAACAAAGTCAAATATCCTCTAGAACCCTCCCCCAAACTTAAATCACACAGTCCCTTGTGTGTATAAAAGTCCGAAAGAGGATCCTAGACCAGCAAGCCAAGTGAAAAATATGCAAAAGCAAGCTAAGTAAAAGAAATGTAAAAGCAAGTCGATTGAAAAATATGCAATGGTTATAATGAAAGGAAGGGGTTTTGGTACCTCTTAATGATTCCAGTAATCGGATGCCACATTTCGCATGAGCTCCATGTAGTAGTCATTATGCCTTTGACGCTCGAGCTCAGCTTGCTCGAGCGTGTCCGTCGAGTGTTCGGAATGCTCGACTGATTGGTGCTCGAGCGGTTGTCTCGAGCTTGTTCCTGCTGCATCAAATGGTCTTCTGTATGAGAAGGCTGCTGGGTTAGCTGAGGAACGTCTAGCTGGTGCTGGTTGGTGTTGCCTTTCACGATCTGTGGATATGGAGGCTCTTCTTGGGCGAATAGTTGGTGGCGGTGGTTGTGGTCCGCTGTTCCTTTCTAGAGCTGCAACTCTTCTACTTAGATCATCGTTTTCCTGCCTTCTAGCTTCGTCGCTAGCAGTCAGCTTCTTCACCTTTTTCATCAACCATTTGTTCATTTTCTGCAACAAGCCTATGTGCTTGTGTGCTTCTCGGATTGGTTCTCCTTGACGAGGTGGCATCGTGTATTCTTCAAAACAATATGCCTCGGGATCCACCTCATCGCTGTTTGTTGGTGATGAACTCTGCTGAGGTTCATTGGGATCGTACAAGGCTTCTAGAGGTGGGTTGAAATCCGTGTTTCGCCCCATTCTTATTGTCGTGTACTCCCTGTTTGGCAAGAGCAGAAAAGCGTTTGGTCTAAGTAAATGATGGAAAGAGTAAAGGAGCTTACCTCGAACTTCCATTGTGGCCAAGAATTGACTCCTCCTTAAATGATCGATGTTCATGAACCGAGGGTCAGCCCATTGGGTCTCATCGATTGGCACATTGCACCTTTCCAGAATGCATGTGATAAGTCCGCCAATTGTGATCTTTCCATCACGTCCTCCAGTTTTGTTATCCCTTGCCCAATCTCGGTATGTGACTAATTGGTTGGCAAACTGGATGGTTAATCCAGCATTGTTTCGATCTCCAATAATCGGGGATCCGTCACTCTTTTGACCAACAATGTCTTTAAGAGCAGTCACCAACATCTCCATTTCTCCTAGGTTAATGGTTCCAGTAGTAAAACGTGAGAAAAATGTATTTGCTAGGATTGTTCGAAAATACCTCAATGCCGGGTTTCGGATCAGTGATGCCTTAGATCGGGAGGATGAGAATCTGCTCCTTGTTGATGCAATCGACCTCCACACATCATCCAACTCAGCTCTATCAAAATCGGGTCCATAATTTTCGGACTCGGCCTTTGGGAACTCGAAGAGGTCCCTAAGTGCTTTGAATGTCATTCGATAGTCCCTTCCTCTTATTGCAAAGAAGATGTAACCGCCACCTTGCTTTTCTTGGAGACTCTCGTTTTCAGCATCGTATAGAACGATTTGAACCGTTGCCAAAAACTGAAGAGTCTCTTCCTTGTAAGCTCTTTGCGGATATTGCACAAATGTGGACAGCCCACAATTTTGCAACATGAGATCCACATCTCTTGTTATCCCCATTGCGGTTAGCGCTTCCTTGCATGGATAGCGGGTACCTAGAAAATCCATCCTCCGCAGATCGCTTAGTGCCCTTGCCGAGTTATGCCTCTCCTTCATCTCCTTCTCTCTTTTTCCGGCAAGAATTATCTCTCTTGCTTCTGCCGCCTCTCTTTCACCATATCCATCTTCACGGAGTGTTTCAGCAGCAAGGTCTGGGTCCAATTCGTCTTCATCCATGTATTCTCCTCTTTCTTCCGACTCATTCTCAGATTGTACTTCCATCCTCCTCTTCTCTTTTCTGCCGGGTCTGCTTGCGGCCATGGAAGACTCTCCTTGTAAAGGATTGCTTCTTGATCGAGCATTATTTTTGGCTCTGAGGCGGAGGAGGTTGGCTTTGTTGGATTTTCCGTCTGTCATGGTGAAAGTAGGTCGGAGGAAGAGTAAGTATTCGGACACTCGAACAAGACACTCGAGCAGAGGTGATCGAGTGTAGTGGATGAACAAAAAGAGAGAGACGATTTGCTTCTGTAAAAGAGAGAACAACTAGAGAGAAATGTTAGAGAGAGAATGTATTTCGTGTGAATGGAAGGAGAGAGGCTCCTCCTCCTTTTATAGAGAAGAAAAACAAAGGGGGAGCCTTTTCAAATTCAAAATTTGAACTTGGATTAAATCAAATCTTTTTGAATTAAATGGAAAAGATATTGCATTAAAGAAAGATTTAACCCATTTTTCGGAGTAAATGTCTCCCCTTTCTCAGCTTTTGGCAGTTATAGGCTTGGAGGTATGTCAATAGGCATGAAGGCGGGACGCTCGAGCCTGACACTCGAGCAGGTTTGGTCGAGTGTCAGTCTGCCAAAAGCTGGCTGATGCTCGAGTGGGACACTCGACCAGGCGTGGTCGAGTGTTGTCCCATCTTGTCGGTTTTGACCCTATTTGTCCCATGTGGGCCCCATTTTCCTGCAAAAGAGACCCAAAAAACCTTCCAAGTGCATGTAAGTCGAAATAGATGTATGAAAAAATGATAAAATAGCAAATTTGTAAGTAAATATGCGAAAAGAAAGAAATTGAATGTATATACAGAGGATACCTTTGGGATTGCCTCCCAACTGCGCTTGTTTATAGTCTCAAGCTCGACTTTCTCCTTTTTATTGGAGATGAGGTGGTTCATCGAGCAGAACCGAAGTTCCCTCGGGAATCGTGCTTTTTGCCAAGTAAGGCTTTACTCTATGACCGTTTACAGTGAATCCTTCTCCATTGCTATTGGCTAAAGTGTCTGCTCCATAAGGTAAAACTTGTAATACTTTGAACGGACCAGACCACTTCGATCGTAGCTTTCCTGGAAATAGCTTGAGTCTTGAGTTAAAGAGTAGCACTTGATCACCAACTTTGATTGTTTTCCGCTGGATCTTTTTGTCATGAGCTGCTTTTGTTCGATCCTTGTATGCTTTTGAGCTGTCATATGCTTCGAGTCTGATTTCTTCGAGTTCATGTAAGTCCATCTGCCTCTTCTCTTGTGCTGTCTTGATATCGAAATTCAAGAGTTTGGTTGCCCAAATCGATTTGTACTCTATCTCAACTGGTAAATGGCAGGATTTTCCATAGAGTAATTGAAAAGGTGTGCGGCCAATAGGTGTTTTGAAAGCAGTCCTATAGGCCCAAAGAGTATCATCCAATTTGGCGGCCCAATCACGTTTGGACAGCCCAACTATCTTCATCAAAATCGATTTGATTTGTCTATTAGAGACTTCAACTTGTCCGCTGGTTTGAGGATGATAAGGAGTTGCCACTTTGTGTTTAACCCCATGTTTCCTAAGCAAATTTCGAAAACCTTGTTGACAAAATGGGATCCTCCATCGCTAATCACAACTCTTGGCACACCAAATCTGGGAAATATAATGTGTTTGAAGAGTTTAAGTACCACCTTTGCATCGTTTGTAGGAGCTGCAATAGCTTCTACCCATTTAGAGACATAATCCACAGCAACCAAAATGTAACTGTTTCCTAAAGAAGGAGGCTTAAATGGTCCCATGAAATCGATTCCCCAACAGTCAAACACTTCTATCTCCAAGATCGGATTCTGCGGCATCTCATTCCTCTTGCTTATACTGCCCATTCTTTGGCAGCAATCACATCTGGATAACATCTGGATATGAACTCTTGGCAGTCTTTAAAAATCGATGGCCACCATAACCCGGATTGAAGGATTTTCTGTGCTGTTTTGAATGCAAGCAAAGTGTCCTCCATAAGTAGATCCATGGACAATGTTCCAAAATTCCATTGACTTCCTCTTCCGATACACATCTTCTGAATAGTCCATCAGATCCTTGCTTGTAGAGATAAGGCTCATCCCAAAAATACTGCCTTACATCCCTAAAAAATTTTCTTCCCTTTGATGATAATTCAAGGCTTTAGGCAGCTCTCCTCCGACCAAATAGTTTACCAAATCGGCATACCATGGTAAACATGTTCCCATAAACTTCGATCCGATCGAAAACGCCTTTCTTTGTCTGTGGGTTTGACACTCGAGCAGGTGGTGCTCGAGTGTCATGGTCGATGTGTTCGGTGGAAAAACTCAACAGCTGCTCTTCAGGCATAGAATCATTCATTGGAAGGGTTTCTTCAACTTGTATTCTTGATAAGTGATCAGCAACACCGTTTTCAACCCCTGGTTTATCGACTATCTCCATGTCGAATTCTTGTAGCAACAAAATCCATCATAAGCAGTCTAGGCTTAGCATCCTTCTTTTTCATCAAGTATCTTAGAGCTGCATGATCAGTATGTACAATAACTTTTGATCCAACCAGATAGGACCGGAATTTCTCAAAGGCGAACACAACTGCAAGCAATTCCTTCTCCGTGGTGGCGTATTTCACCTGGGCTTCGTCTAGTGTTCTACTAGCATAGTAGATCACATTCAGTTTTCTTGTCTATCTTCTGTCCCAGAACTGCTCAACAGCATAGTCACTAGCATCACACATTATCTCAAAAGGGAGATTCCAATCGGGTGCTTGAACTATTGGTGCTGTTATCAAGGCGTCTTTGAGTTCGAGAAAGCCTTGAGGCATTCCTCGTCAAAGACGAAATCCGCCCTCTTTACAAAGGAGACGCGTCAAAGGTCTAGCAGTTTTCGAAAAGTCTTTGATGAACCGCCTATAGAATCCTGCATGTCCCAAGAAACTCCTAATGTCCTTGACATTTTTCGGTGGTTGTAACTGAACCATAACCTCTATCTTGGCTTTGTCGACTTCAATGCCCCTTTCAGAAATCTTATGACCTAAAACGATCCCTTCTTTCACCATAAAGTGCATTTCTCCCAATTAAGCACTAAATCCGTCTCAACGCACCTAGATACAACCCTGCACAAGTTTGACAAACAAGAGGAGAAGGAAGAACCATAGACAGAGAAATCGTCCATGAACACTTCGACCATCTCCTCAATCAGATCCGAAAATATTGAAGTCATGCAACGTTGAAAAGTAGCAGGTGCATTACAAAGACCAAATGGCATTCTCCTATATGCAAATGTACCATAAGGGCAAGTAAAGGTTGTTTTTTCCTGATCATTTGGATGTATAGGGATTTGGAAAAATCCACTATATCCATCAAGGAAACAATAATATGAATGATTAGCCAACCTTTCGAGCATTTGGTCTATGAATGGCAAAGGATAATGGTCTTTTCTAGATGCAGAATTCAATTTCCTAAAATCAATGCACATTCTATGTCCTGTAATGGTTCTAGTTGAAATCAAGTCATCATTTTCGTTTCTAATGACAGCGACCCCTCCCTTTTTAGGCACGCAATGCACAGGAGACACCCATTTACTATCAGAAATAGGATATATTAT
>JAKUCM010000701.1:0-59821 GCA_023374145.1 Lepidium sativum | reverse complement strand
AGATGTACTTATGCAAGTATAACTATGCAAACTATCAAATGATCGAATTAGGTCTGGGCATTTTACCCGGACCCGAAAAACCGACCTGAAATTTCGGGTCCGGGTCCAATTCGGGTATAAGCAAAAGTAACCATCGGGTCTTGGTATAGAGACCCGCGAATATCGGGTCGGGTCCGGGTATTACCCGATACCCGAACGGGTACCCGATTATCTGAACGGGTACCCGAATATTTCAGGTATTTGGGTACTTAAAATACCCGAATACCCAAAAATATACCCGAATACCCGAAAATATACCCGAATACCCGAAATTATACATGAGTACATAATTTTTTGGGTACTTTTAGGTATATAATATACTCGATTTTTTTTACAATATTATACCCGGACCCGAACCGGAACTAGAACCGAACCGAAATGGTTTCGGTTCTTAAATGGGTATAGAAAATGTATACCCGAACCGACCCGGACCCGAGAGGATCCGAATCGAATAATGTTTGGTTCCAAAACGGGTAGCAAAATCGTATAACCGAAATACCCGGACCCGAACGGGTAGTAATCAGAACCGACCCGAATACCCGAATGCCCAGGCCTAGATCGAATGTAGGTTCATATTTGTATGGATTACATATGTACAGGTTTTTCGTTTAATTCTGAACAAACGAGCCTTGGGACTCTATAGCCCATAGAAAGCTTGGGAGTTTTGAGTCAAAGGGACCCCAAAGAAGTCCAATAATCATAATAGAACCTCACTCGTAATTCTCATGAAACTCTCGACCCACCTAAACCAATAGCTCACATAGCTCAACGAATGAGTACGATACCTTAAAAGAAAGAGAAAAAAAAAAAGCACACACATCTCCAGGTCTCATCAAAGCGTTCCAGTATGTCATACCAAACTCTAAAATCAAACATGTGAGAGGAAAAATAATGTACACCATTATATTCACAATGGGAAATTAAGGAGCATCCAACTCTGTCATATCATTTTCCTCCCACCTATCATACTCTGTTGTGCCTGAGACCCAGACAAGCTTTGGGGATTATTACTACTGTTTGTTGATTTATTATGCTTCCCGTCTGTGCTTCCAAACACATCTAGATCTTCGAACAATCTGTATGATGGAACAAATGGCTTTTGTCCTACAGGTTACACCTGGATTGCTTGCAGTTGAACTGACCTGGAGATCTCCTGCTCTATTGGGGAATGAGTTGGATTGCTGCAGTGATCTTCCGGCTAAAGATGATGTGTCTGTGTATGAAGCACTTGCATTAGCCCGTGGAGTATAGTATGCATTCGCTGATGTTGAAGCCCATGGCGGAGGCGGATATTCATATGGGTTCTGAGGTCTACTCGATGGTTGCATCTGGAACTGTGCTTGCGGTTGATATTGAGAATAGCCCTGCTGTGTTTGAGGCTGTTGCGGTTGAGAATAGCCCTGTTGCTGTTGAGGCTGTTGCGGTTGAGAATAGCCCTGTTGTTGTTGTTGTTGTTGTTGTTGTTGTTGTTGTTGTTGTTGAGGCTGTTGCGGTTGAGAATAGCCCTGTTGCTGTTGAGGCTGTTGCGGTTGAGAATAGCCCTGTTGTTGTTGTTGTTGTTGTTGTTGTTGTTGTTGTTGAGGCTGTTGCGGTTGAGAATAGCCCTGTTGCGGTTGAGAATAGCCCTGTTGTTGTTGTTGTTGAGGCTGTTGCGGTTGAGAATAGCTCTGCTGTGTTTGAGGCTGTTGCGGATGAGAATAGCCCTGCTGTTGTTGAGATTGTTGCGGTTGAGAATAGCCCTGCTGTGTTTGAGGCTGTTGCGGTTGTTGTTGCTGGGGTTGTGCCCATGGAGCGATATAGCTACTAAACTGTGGTGTAGGCTGAGGATAGATATTGGCGTTTTGATCTGAGACAGCAGGAGGAGGAGAGGCTTGAGAGGATGGAGGTGGTGGAGTTGACGGTGTAGACAGTGTAATACTCAATAGGTCAATCATGTCTTGTTCCTTTGTGGTGTTCACTGGAGGAGGCGGGTCAGGCAGAGCAAGAGCTAGATCATTGCTTGAAGCAGTGGGGACTGTACTCACAGATACTGGCAGTTTGGAATGCCTGAAACAACACATGCATGATACGTCAAAAACTAAGTTTATTATATGCACACTTCATAATTCCAATTGTAAGACAGACCTTCGAGCTAATTGTGCAAACTCATCTTCCTCCTCTTCGTACTCTTCATCAATAGGGTTCTTCCCCTTAGAATCAGGGGCTGGTATTGGGGAGCTAGAACCAGCTATGGAACTAGAATCTTTAGCTTCAGAAGATTTGGGGCTGGACTCAGCAGGTTTCTCCAAAGATGGCAGAGGAGAACCAGAAGCCTGGAAAGGTAGAGGCGAACCAGAGGCTATTGCATCATGTTTAGCTAGCAGTGTTTGAAGACTGTCATTTACATCGAGGCCCCGGCCTAATAATTCATCATCCCTATCACATTAATGGAAGAGTGTTCAGCAAAACGATGGAATTTCTCAAATAAGATTATTACACGTTCCTGACATATTTAAAATTACAACGTAATAACTGAAAATAGAGGACTACTAACCCAGTAGATGTTAGCATCTGCATTAGCTTTTTCTGATTAGAACGACAACGTTCGACCAAGTCAACAATGACTTCATCTTTGACAGCCTACATAATAAGACAACCATGGTTAAAGCACTTGATTTTGTTCCAGAACGCACAAATAGCTGTATATCAGATTTAATACCGCACGATCAAAGGGCTCGACAGCTTGTAGCATGTCGCTCAAGAGTTCCATCACGTCCTTCATCGACTCAAGACTTGACAAGCTACAATTTAAACCAAGAAAAGAATATAAAATTGTTGAATATTTTGTGCGAGATTTAAAATCAGCCAGTTCACATTGACAGCATATTCAATTAACAAATACACTTACCTTAAGCCCTCTACCTCAGTCGCCATTGCTTCATCAAGCCTTCTCGATGAACCGCTAGGCATTCCATAACCCACTTGAGGTATTCCGTAACCCGCTTGAGGCCCTCCGAAACCAGCTTGAGGCCCTCTGTAACCAGCTTGAGGTACTCCATAACCAGCTTGAGGTACTCCATAACCAGCTTCGGGTACTCCATAACCCCCCTGAGGTTGTCTTAACGGTGGATGAGTCACTGGTGGTGTTATTATAGGGGACGCATCAGGTGAACGCCGGGGGAACTCAACTCCAGAACGCTGCAACATGTAACAGTAACCTTAAGAAAAAGAATATCATGCCAATGAGCATCTGAAGTAGATGAAAAATATAAGGTAACATGACTCCACAATTATAAAACCTCAACTTTCATGGCAAAAAAGAAACGTAGTAACAAAGACTAGACTTCCTACCAAGTACCAATATACAATACCTTATAAGTTTTAAACAAAAGATGACCAAAAATGTATATAGGTATAACAATTACTTTTAAAGCGAGTTACTCACCCTTAACTCATCATACGTGTAATAATATTGCGGGTACTTTCCCCCGGACCCCCAAAAGCCTGCTGCCAAGAGTCCAGCATGACCAATATTTTATCCCTTACTCGCATATCAGCCTATAGCGCCCATTATTAGCAATCTAAAGAATAACCATTATGGAAACACAAACTTAGAACCATGAACAGGAACTACCTTCTTTTTAACAATTTTGACCATTTCCCCTAATATGTTTTTCTCTGCAACTTGCTGATGCAGATAATCTCCGCAGTTTTTTACAAGCGTCTCCAAAAGCTAGAACAGAAGAAATATGTAGAGAGTTAGGAGACTCAAAACTGCGTGCAGCAAAATTGGCAAGGCAACAAGGTCCCAAATTTCACAAGGAACATCAACCGTCAGAGCAAGCAATTGAACTCCCGGACTCTTATGTTGCAGCCTTTTTTTGACAGCTTTAACGACATCTTTCGCCTGCCTGAGTAAGTCAATAAGTGTAAACCGTTAACTACAGACGCAACATATAATATTTTCCTACTCCAATCAAGACTTTTGATCAGATTGTTGATGTGAACCAGCACCAAATCCTAATTTTGCATGTGATAGTAACCTTATAGGCTTATACTAAATCTTTATAAATGAATCAGGAAGTTTACCCTTAAAAGAACGCCAATCAATCCAAGATAATCTAATCATAATAACAACTAAGTCCAAAATTCCATAGGAAATCAAGTGAGCAAAACAACAATCCTGACCAGAATTCCAACGCCAAACAGAACGCAATGAGTTACCAGTGAAGCGAATTAACAGAATCGCAGATTTCCATGTTCGTAGTCCAATCAGGACCTAGAAGAAGATCGCTGGTTGCTTTATCAACCGCCACCGTCGCCGAAGCTGAAGAAGACGACATATCTTTTCCCGATTCGAGAGCTCAACAGAAAGACGACTAATAACTTTCGGGCTCAGGAAAATCAACAAAAACCCTAGAAAAACTTCTCCAGCGCAAGAGACGACGGAGTCAGCGAGAATCTTTTTGCTTTTGCTGCTTTTAGCTCCTATCTTTTTATTTTCCTTTTCTATCTCCAGGAAGATGAATAATATATTAAAAAATAAAAACTTTTTATTTATTCCATTCGATCATCATTTCTCTTCTTCTTCAGTTTTTCTAGGAACGGCCATTTTCTTCCCGCTTCACGCTCTTTCTTTAGTGCGTGACACCACGCGCTTTACATTATGGTCAACGTTGAAAATATTTAAAAATAATCATATAATTTTTAAGTGGATAATTACTTTTTAATTGTGTTTATTTTTTTAAAAGACGAGATTTTATACCATGTCCATACGACTACGTTTTGAAATAATCTTTGGAGTATACTGTCTATCTCTATCATGCTTTCTGATTTTTGGATATTTTATTTTATTTTATTCCAATACCTACTTTTAATCTTTTATACAAAAAAATTAGCATTTAATTCGACAAAATTGGATTAACCTCAAATCTTAAATATTATCAAATGCGATTACACCTTAAAGATAGGAAAATCAAACATAGGTGAAATTTTTCTTTTTTTGTCTGGTTTTTAAATCCCCTTCTACTACTACCAAACAACGGTATAAAATTGAAATGACAAGATCTTCATCGTGGCACCGAATGTCAAATTTCCTCAGAAAATATCGGACTTTTCCTCACTCTCCGTTCAAAACAAAATGGAATGAAAATCTCAAGCAGAAGTATGCCATGGAAGAGCTAAGAAGCAGTTTAATCGCAGGTTCAGAGAATGTTAGTGTCATACAAACTCTCATGAACTCATTCAGACTCCATAATTGCGAGCCCACGCCTCAAGCTTACAGATGTGTTATTAAAACCCTAGCTAAAACCTCTCAGCTCGAGATTATTTCATCTGTTCTCAGTCTCCTTGAAACCTCTGAGAAATTCGATTCTCCTGAATCCATATTGAGGGATGTTATTGTTGCTTATGGTTTCTTCGGTATAATCGAAGAGGCAATTGACGTTTTCTTCAGAATCCCCAATTTCAGGTGCGAGCCTTCTGCTTACACGCTTAATGCTTTGCTATTAGGTCTTGTGAGAAACAGAAAAGGTCTTGAATTGGTGCCTGAGATTTTGTTTAAAGCTAGTAGAATGGGTGTAAGATTAGAGGAATCTACTTTCGAGATATTGATCGATGCTCTCTGTAGAATAGGTGAGGTAGATTGTGCTACGGATTTAGTGAAATACATGAGTGATGATACTTTTATTGTTGATCCAAGATTATACTCTCGGTTGCTGAGTTCTGTATGTAAACACAAGGATCCTTCATGTTTTGATATAATTGGATATATGGACGATCTGAGAAAGACTCGGTTTTCACCAGGTTTGCGGGATTATACAGTTGTAATGAGGTTCTTGGTTGAAGGAGGAAGGGGAAATGAAGTTGTAAGTGTACTGAATCAGATGAAATGTGACAGAATAGAGCCTGATATTGTGTGTTATACAATCGTATTGCAAGGCGTTATTGCGGATGAGGATTACCTGAAGGCAGACAAGTTTTTTGATGAGTTGCTCTTGTTAGGTTTGTGTCCTGATGTTTATACCTATAATGTGTATATCAATGGTTTATGCAAGCAGAACGATATCGAAGGGGCCATAAAAATGATGTCTTCTATGGACAAGCTAGGTTCGAAGCCTAATGTAGTTACATACAACATAGTAATTAAGGCATTTGTTAAGGCTGGGGATCTAAGTCGAGCTAAGACACTATGGAAAGAGATGGAAACAAATAGAGTTAACAGGAACAGTCACACATGACATTATGATTAGTGCATTTACTGAGGTAGACGAGGTTGTTTGTGTTCACAGTTTATTGGTGGAAGCATTTAACATGAACTTGTTTGTTCAGAGTTCAAGAACTGAGGAAGTCGTTTGCAGGTTATGTGAATTAGGTTTGATGGATAAAGCAGTCGATCTTGTACACACCTAGTTTTTAAGCGTTGTGGATCAACCCTACATAGTTGCAAACATGATGTATTTGGTCTTATGACATGTTCAAAGGAGAAGAGAAATCTTAAAAATGTATATATTTCGAGTTTTGTTATCCATTAAAACTACACTTATTCTGTTTGTTCCACATTGTTTGCACCAATTATTCTAGTGCTGTCACTAAAACTTACCTTTGAGCCTAATCTAATCAAAGGTAACATATCCATCAAACTTGACTGTCACTGGAAATCTCTCAGTGTATTGCCATACTTAAGATTGCGTTTCAACCTTTTAAGGAAAAGGATACTTCAGTATGCAGTACACTGCACGCACACCATGTTCGCATGCATGAAAGGAAACTTTTTTTTCATTCACAAGTTTAAGCCTTCACATCCCAAAATGTAACAGTTCCAAAACACAGAATAAAGAGAAAGAGAAGCCCAAGAGCACCAGCAACATCATATGGTTTATTACACAGGATAGGCATCACAATGCAAGAAGTCCCATATGGTTCCCAGAGCATCTCGAAGCATTTCCAAAACACGACCCCTCTCAATGTTTTGCTCCTGCCGACCACAAGTGTAATCATTATGAGTTTCACTCTCAATCGAATTTCTAAGATACAAGAAGACAATTATTTACCTGTAACTTGATGTTGATGTCTTTAAGTATCAGTGTCACTTCCCTTTTGATTTCCCCTGCTACGACCCACTCATTGTATCTATCAGTCTCCCTGACCCTAAGCCTTAGGGTTTGGTTTTTGTAGACCGTAGCTCTAACATGACAAGCTTCAAATGCTCTGTATCCATCTTCAGATGAAAATTTACCAAGCGGCCACCTTAAACCGCCTTTCACATTTGGATCAACAGTTGCTGAATCCAGTAGCGCTTTAATGTTACTTACCTCTTTCTCCTGCACATTATAGAAAGATCATGGAAGCTATGTCCAGAGAGACATAATTTATGAAGAAAAATATATGCATCAACTCACGCTGAGTTCAGTCATTTTCCTCTTGGCGGAGACCATTAGTCTCATGTCGTGATTCTTATGAATGCAGGACACATCAATAACCAAATGCCTTACAGGATTTAGCTCGGCCTGTTGCAAAAGTTAATTTAAGATTCAATGAAAGATGTTAAATGTGTAACACCACTACTTAGAATGAGTCATATGTTCATAGAACAATAATTCTGACACACACAAAATTTGAGACTTGCCTTGTACATACAGAGCCGTCCATGTTCCTTAAGAATGCATTTGCAGTTGATAGTTGCATTTGGACGAGTATGATGTGAGACCTAAGAATAGAAGCCAGACAAATATAGTAAATTCAAATGACATCAAAAGAATAGGTTTAAGAGAACAAATTAGGTACCTTCACAGTGTATCTTTCCTTTTCCAAATCAATACCAAATCCATGGCTTGGTAAAACCTTCGATTTGATGTTTTCCAAGTAAGAAGTTGGGACGTCTGTTGAGAACATCTTATTCGAGATTTTACGGGAAGATTCAGCTACAGGACCAGCTTGGCGCCTGTGTTTTTGCGTTATATACGTTAGAAAACTAAGAAAATATTGTAAGCAACAAGATGTAAGAAGAGACAATCACTTACCCAAAGAAGAGAATTTTACCAAACCTAGCAACTAATCTCAATACATGATGATGCTCTTCCATTTCAGTCTTAGCTCGCTCATATGCTAACACAAGATCCTCCTCAACCTTCTCTGCTACTAAAAGCCATTGATTTCTCTCTTTTTCACTTTCTCCAATATTCATATTCACTGAATATAAACATACAAAATAATCGCAAGTGTCGTTTTATTAGCATCTAGATGATTTTTTTTCCAAATAATGCACAAAGACAAAAACGGTCTGCATAAAGCTTGCACCTTTATAACAGTCTCTTACCATTTTGGACATTGTTGTTCATAAGTACCAAAGGCTTTTCTCCATTTCTGGTTTCAACGCAATCAGAGGACACTGGCAGAAATTTAGCATATGAAGGAATCTCATCCTCGATTCCACTTGAACCAACAAGAAACCACTTGGTTTTGGAATCTCCTGAATATATAATACGGTCGAATTTATCACAACTCTTTTTGAAGTTGAGGTTTTTCTTAAATTTCGAAGAAAGAGAATCTGGAACAGGAGAAGGTTTGAGAGGATCCTTCGAATGTCGTTTATGTGGAGGAATATAAGACATATCTGAACCTGAAGTAGTGAAAATCACCCAAAAACAAATATCTAAGCAAGAAAAAACTTGAACTTGGAGCTCAGAAAGGAAGCGCCTTTACTTGAGTACGAGTATACAAGACCTATATAAAGACAAAATTTTCAAGGTGAGAGGAGAGAAGACGAATCATCCTTTTCGACGATCCAATGCCTTTTCATGTTCCTGTTGAGTAATCACAGCGAACTCTCCAAGAGACTCTTCACTCCTTTTTATTTTGAATTGACTCATCGGTTTCTTAAAATCTGGATTGTGTTTGAGTTCGATGATAAATCATACTTTGACCACTTTAATTATGAGTCTCAAGCTTTACTACATACTATATTTATACTCGCGCTACGGGGTTATTTTATTAATAATTTTTGGTTAATGGTGAGTAGAAAATATTTTTATTATTGGAAAATAGTAGGTAAAAGGAAAATTGATCTTTTTACCACTACAATACTCCATTGAACCAATTTCTTATTAGCGACCTTACTTCCGAACTATACATGTTTTGTTTACTTCAAAAGAGAACAATAAGTGTGCCGATTTACATCTAGTGGTTCATAATAAAAACATGCCATCCAAGTTTACAACACAGTTTGATCATATTTGATCATATCTTTCATGTCTTTGCTTCATTAGCTTCTTCCTTATAAACATCAACAAAAAATTGGTCATACTTTCAACAGTATCATAACAAAGTATGTTTATTAGTTCAAATAAATACCAACAAATTTCTTCAGGCATGTATTGAAGTTACGATTTCAAAAATTCTTTAAGCATCTTAGCAGCTTTCTTGATATGCCAATTTCTACCTCTTAGATATTTCAAAACCGCAACATAATAGTTTCTCTAACAATGGTCCTAATCAACAACTTCCTCAGTTCATCCATCTAAAAGTCAATTAACAACAAAAATGGAAGTCTTTCACAGATCTAATTAGTAATTCAATCTCTAAAACACACAATAATTGGAGATTACCTTTACTTGCTATACTCCAATAAGAACATGTAAAATATAAATATAAGAGGTGGGTGAGCAAAAATCATTGGTCTTTTCTTTCTCAGCTTTTATATTATCCTGCAACTTCAGTTTATACTTTTTCTCTCTCTTTTAGCTCTAGCAACACTACCTACCTCCAAGAACCAAGAATCCATAAGCACACTATCACACAGGGTAAAAGCTTTAAGTGATTTATTGAGGAAAAGACACCTACAAGAACAAATAAATTCATGCATTATCTTTGCCAACTCCTTTAACATTACCTACATTGCATATCGGATTGAACAAGTTTTAACTTGTTTTCCATCGGTTAGATTTGAGTTTCCATAAACTTCAAATAGAGGACAAGTTTTTTTTATATTTAAGTAAGAGAATGCAAAACGATTCGAAACTAATACCAATATCCACCAACACTAAATAACAATATCTTTTGTGCTTAATCTAAATTTGTGCCACTGATCATCAAAGAAGTCAAAACTTGCTCTCATGCAGTCTCTTCACATATATGAAAGCCCATGCACTTTGTAGAAACCTAGGGAACAATAGAGATCAGTAAACTTCACGGAAAAGAAATATGGTTTGATTTAATTATATAAAAAGAGATTTAAAGATAAGTAATTATGTCACAACCCACATGAACCAATTTTTGAAGAGAAAAGTCATCTTCCGTAGAAACTTCCAAAATTTGGTCAGAGAAGTGTTTATAGGATTAGGAGCTTCCATAAGAAGGATAGAACCGTCATCTTCTTGTTCTAGATGTCGTCTTCTTGTTTTCAAACATGTGAGAGTGAACATGATGTTGCCTTGTTCTAGATGTCGTCGAACCGTGTACACCTTGTTGAGCCTTCTACAACACACGATCTATAGAACCAAAAGATAAACTCTGATTAATTTTTCATCAAAGAGGATTTTCTTTCGTCATACTTTGTTGAGAATGCTAGGGGTTCTCCTTCATTATTTATCCTTCTAAATATATTAAAATAGGGTTTCACTTTTAGAAGAGAAGAGGGAGAAGAAGAAGATGATGTGGAAACTAATATGAATGATGAATCTGCATTTGTATTTGATATTTGTTCTTTCAAAACCACAATCAAATCGAAAAGAGAGAAGTTAAAAGAGTAAAAAATAGAACCTGCTCAACTTTGTTACATTTAAGGTTGGGGCTTAGATCGACAATTTTCATGGTGACACTGTCACCAATCTCCATTTTGTGAGAGAACTGGACTTTAGTGTAAGAGAAACAGAATAATCATTACCTTTTATCTTAAAAAAAAAGAAAACAGAAGAGTCACGATTGTTGAAAGCAAAAGGTTTGAGATTGAAGAAGTGGAAGCATGTGATGAGTTGGATTGATCAAGCAATTTGATTGGTTTTTTTTAGATGAAGTGTCATGCTGAGTTGTCGATAGCAGAAGAGACAACTCTGCTTTTATATATATAATTCCCTACATGGTTTGGTCGGTTAAGATGTCAATTTGACTGTTAAAATTAGTCTCAAGTTTCAAAACCTGTTCCCAAAAAGCCCCTAATTAATTTTGTTTTTAAAACAAGTAGCATTGAGCGTAAAATCCAATACATGTCTTGAAATTGATCCAAATGAAGAGAAATCATATACTCAAACTAAATCCAATTAAATATATGAAAAAGTCATAGTACTCAAAAAATTAAATCCGAATTAAAAATGAATTAATACCCGATATTTTTATTACATTTTGGTTACTTTTAGATTTTTTATTGAATTTTTTATAAATGTGAATAAAATATATGAATAGAATTTGACCTACGGAAATACTTATACAAATTTTAAATTAGTAGAACTGAAAATCCGAAATATAAAAAGACTACCCGAACCTGAACCGAGACTATAACGAACGAGTATCTCATTTTGTGGGGTATTTTAGGCAATTTCTCAATTAGCCTGAGGCTCTCTCTCTGTGCCCGTGGCCCTTAATATCCGCCGTCTCGAATCCACAGAAAGTCCGTTTCGATATCAGACATAAAGTGATTGCGTCACATTTCTGATGTGGTCGGTCACTAATTCAATGGAGAGAGATTAATTGAAAGGTGGAGATTTTAGTAGATTTTCGTTGTAAAGTTCTTCCTTTTAACAACTGTATCAAGGAGCTGATCAGAAAGCTCAACAATGCCGTTGACGAGGTACCAATCTCGGAACGAGTATGGATTAGCAGATCCGGATCTGTACCAAGCCGCTGATAAAGATGACCCTGAAGCTCTCCTTGAAGGAGTCGCCATGGCTGGTCTCGTTGGCATTTTGCGTCAACTTGGTGATCTCGCCGAGTAAGTTTTTAAATTTTCACTTGCATTTTCTTCCTTTGGTGCTTGGCAATTCCTGTAATTGACCTTTAATTGCTGCGAATTCGGAGTTCTTAATCAATTTTTCTCGACCCACAAGATTTAAAGCAACAAAATTTCGACTTGTTTGACTAATCTGAGGGCTTTAATCTGGAAATTTGGCTGTCAAAGGGAGAAATTGACGAATTATATGACTTATTCATGTTATTTGTTGTTGTGTGGAAGGTTTGCTGCTGAGATGTTCCATGACTTGCACGAAGAAGTAATGGCAACTGCTTCTAGAAGTCATGGTCTAATGGCTCGTGTACAACAGCTGGAAGCAGAATTTCCTTCCGTAGAAAAGGCATTACTGTGCCAGACCGATCATTCACCATTTTTCTCTAATAAAGGTTGGATAAATTGTTTTGCTTATGAACATTCATGATCTATGTTGTTGAATTATATCAGATGACTATAACTCTATTTCAGGCATGGAATGGCATCCAAATCTACAACTGGATCAGAGTGTGGTTACACGTGGTGACTTACCCCGATGTGTAATGGATTCTTATGAGGAATGCCGAGGTCCACCAAGGCTATTTCTTCTGGACAAGTATTATTTACCTTGTTCGATTAAATCTCTTCTTTAGTAATTTGTGATAGCTGAGGATATAACATTATTTTTTGGTTTTGATTAGATTTGATATTTCTGGAGCTGGGGCATGCTTGAAACGCTACACTGATCCATCATTTGTTAGGCTCGAAAATTCTTCGTATGAAGAAACATGGGATGATATTCAGAGAGAGAAGAAATCACAGAAAGCAAAGGTAGTGGCACTGCCAAAAGAGGGGCCTTTTTAGTTCTGGTTGTAGCTTGTGAATTGAAATGTGATCTTTCTTGGCTTTATTTTTGCTGAAGAAGTAGAATTTTATTTATGTACATGTGTTATAGCTTACCATGAAACTTAGACAGGTCCAATGATGGTTAGGTTATCACATCAATGCTATTGGTGTTTTATATGTGTATCTTATCTTTGGCTGTGCACTTCTCATATTTTTTCCTTCTAATCTCTTGCAGAGGAGAGCATCTCAATGGAGGAATGGAGGAACACCCGAAAATGCTCTAACATCACATGCCAAGTGGGTATTATCTATTTTATCTATTTTATCTATTGGGGTTTTATTTCTGTTATTTCCCTCTGTTCCTATGTTTGATTTTAAGTGTGAGTGATAATGGTTGCTTCATATCATTCAACTGGCACAGATTGCATGAATTATTTTTGGATGAGCATTTAGAGGCTCGTCATTCAGATCCAGCACGAGTTGTCAAGTTAAAAACTAGGAAGCTGGATGGGTATTCCCTTATTTCGAAATCAGGGGAAAGTTACATGGAGAAATTTGTGCAGACACATGTCGATGACAAAAAAGATGATAAAATGATTACTTCAAAACCTGGTTTGTTGACATGGAATATGGATAGTACTAGAGACGTAGTAACTGATATACCTGAAATAAGTATGTTGGGGGCTCTGGAAAAGAATGATAGAGGAAGCAGATCAGAGGTTCCATTGCCAAATGAGCAGGAAAATGTGGCAAATAAAAACGTAAATGGAGGTTTTATTGAAAGAGACATAGAGACAGTGCTTGTATCTACTCGCAACGAGGTCCCGCGTACAACTATTACAAAGGATTCACAGAGTAATTTGAATGGAAAGCCAGGATTTCTTCAACATAGGAGTTATTCTGAAGATTTAACCAGTGAGGCTGACAACTATGTGGACGCGCCAGCCACCATGGAGTCAGAAACAGAAACCGACGATGAGTGTAGACCTAAGAATAAATCAGGTTATTTGAAGAATGGAGACCATCGTACATATTCTGATGCGGATGAAGAGAGGATGGATGACCCACCTCAATTCTCGTTTTCTCATTCAAATGGAAACCCACCAGTGTCTGAAAATGGTCGAAGCTCGTCCGGAAAACGAAGCACTAGTTGTTCTTACTCGGACACTGCAAGCATATCCATCGATGATCAATCTGATGGAGAGAAACTGTCTCAATGTGCACCTTCTACGTCTAGCCTTAAGAGTGAGCTGGTGGATTCCACGTCTCACGTATCTCCTGAAACCAGCAAAGTTTCTCATGATTTTAATGTTCAGGAATCAGTTAATAGCAGCAATGTTGATGGACGGACTTCATTTAGTCTGAATGATACATGTTCAAGTCCAAGGCCAGTCTCTCAGAATTCTGAATCATGTTCACTGACTGTTCAATCTTTCATACCAAAAGTTGTTGACAGTTCTCCAGAACTTGATCTAATTAAGAAGGGAAATGATAGTAGCAAGGTGGATCCAGTCGAATCTTCACATTCTTGTGCATCTTTTGATGGTAAAAAGGTTAACGTCTCTTCTGAAACTTTGTCAATTAGTTCAACTTCTGAAGGAAGCAGGTGCAGTACTACCATTAAGAAAAACTATGTGATTGATTACTCCTCAAATTTAGTAAACTCAGGCATTAGTCATCAAGTGTTTGTCGATAGTAAAACAGGTCAACAGCTACCTGTTGCAAACAATGATACTGAGACAAACTCTATAGTTGCTTGTTCTGAACTTTTACCTAACTCAGGCAGCGATGCTAACAGCTGTGATGGTAGTAACCCAAAAGCAACATTGTTACCTTGCATAGTTGGGATGGGGGTGGAAGTATCACCTGATATGCCCTCTAAAGACTCTGCTCCTAGTACAGTTGGTAAAATTCACTTAAACGATACTGTGGATGATGAAACCGATTGTGTTACATTGACTAATGCAATTTCTGGCGTCGATTTTCATAACTCAGTCACTGGCATTGATTCTCAAAGTTCAGTTGCTGATGCTGATTATCAAAAGTCAGTTGCTGAGGTCTCAAATTTCTTTGGCACCACTGCTGATGTATCTGTTTCAGAACCCCATGAAGACACACTAGAGAAAGGATTGTCCATGCCTGTTGAAGTTGATGGTAGTGTGACTTCTGATTTTAACACGGGAGGAGAGAAATTGATAGGAGATGCTTCACCAACGTGTAGCAAATGTGATGAAGATTCTGACCTTCCAGGGTTGAACAACACAGCCACAGACATTGTCCCGAAAGCAGATTCTTCTGTGTCTGATAATCACGCTGATACCTCCAGTGGCAATGTTGACAGTGCCATTAGCCTGTCATCTACTACTTCGACATCTTCTCTGCCTTGGTTTTCGACCAATACGTATCGATCATCTTCTGAAGGTAAAGAGATTAGCGATGATACAGTAGTGAAGTCTGATAGTAAACTACCAGCAGAAAATAATCAAGAGTCAGACATAAAACTGCAGAAAATCCCAGTGGAGGTGTCTTCAGAAGGTCTGGGTACTGCCCTAGATAACAATGACCTGGCTCAAAGCCCCATGCCATCTCTGAATCAAAGTGACAGAGATACAGAAACCAGTTCACCTTGTAAGAGCATTCATGTTGATAATTTCATAGATTCCTTACCAATGAATAATCTGAACCAGTTAGAGAGTGTGGGTATTGAGCAGACAGATCAAATGCAAGCACCTTGTGCAAGCCATGCATTTGCAGATGAGGAATTGCCGCAGTCAAATGTTTTCAGGGGAATAGAGTTTGTACCACAATCAGCAAGTACAGAATTGAACATTCCTAAGCAAGATTTGAATCTAAATCCTACTTTTCCCAGCTTTGGTTTGATCCCTGAGATTACTACACCCAATCAGGAGGAGATGCCACCACTGCCACCCCTTCCTCCTATGCAATGGCGAATTGGGAAGACTCCCCATTCTTTTCCTACTTTCATGGGGGAATCCATCGAAACCTGTAGTACTGCTCTGTTAGAAGCACCACATGTTGGTTCAGGCTTGAATGTTCAAACTGGATCTAAACCATCAGAGCCGTCTGTGTCTTTAGGAAGTGACAATTCAGAACAACATCCTGCAGGGTTTGTGAATGATGCGTCAGAAGTGCTGCAGCAATCATTCATTCAGTTCCCAACTATTGTCACTGATTCAAATAGTCAATTTGACAATTCTGAGCTTGCTACAATGCCTAATCTGAGGTGTACAGAGGAATTTGGTTCTGAAGAGAACAATCTTTCAGCTGACCATGCAGCTCAAAACCACGAGCTCATTCATTCACAAGAGTCGGCATTGCAGTTGCCTCAGGATCAATTAACGAAATCCGAAGATATTGAGGACCACACAGATGTGCATGTTTCACAAAGCTCAAGCGATCATCACAATTGTCCCGAAATCAAAGCCTCGATGCCAATCCAATCAACAAAGGTAGAAAAGCAGGATCATTGGGTTCCTGATTCTTCAAATGCACAAACAGCAGAGCCATCAAACTCATCAGTTAAGAAAATAATTCCCGTTTCAGAGGGAGATGCTATGTGGCCTGTCAACGCATTCTCTGTTGCACCTACCTTGGACACAAATAAGCCAGAAGTAGTCCCCACAGTTAGGCTTCCTCGGCCAAGAAGTCCGCTTGTGGATGCCGTGGCAGCTCATGACAGACGGACGGTAAACATTACATTTTGTCTGCAATACTACGTCTTTGCTAAACATATGTCTCTAATCACTTGCTCTGATGGTTTACCAGATGAAGAAAGTCTCTGAGATGGTCCAACAACCAATCAAATCAAAGCAAGATGACAAAGATTCGTTGCTTGCACAAATAAGAAACAAGGTAGCACACACTTCTCTTCCTTTCTTGCTCTTTATTTGTAATTAATCATGGCAATTTGTGTCTTTCGCCTCTGACTAATGCACTATATCTAAAAGTTTCTATATTGATCATGTAAACTCCCAAATGCGATATGGAATGTTTTTATAATTATCAGAATTTTAGATTTGAAGTTGTATGACCTTCTTGGTTTATGCAGTCGGTCAATCTGAAGCCTGCAGTACCGACACGACCCAGCATCCAAACTGGTCCTAAAACGAACATAAGGGTAGCTGCAATATTAGAGAAAGCAAACACCATACGCCAGGTCTGTGACTCTCTTCCCATCTCCTTTCAAGATAGTACCGAAAATTTTCCCTCTTTGTCGTCCATTGCATCTCGATTTTACATGAAGCAAAATCAACTCTCAGGAATTTAGTCTCACATAATATAAAGATTGGATCCTAAGCAGCTTCTTAAGAGGAAACACATAGTTTTTAGCTGATCACAGACCATATAAGATTACACTTTTTCTCTATCGCACACACATCTAAACCGGTGTGACATTGATGTAGGCAATGGCTGGAAGTGACGAAGACGAAGATTCAGATAGTTGGAGTGATTCTTGAATCTAGCTACACAGTTTCTTACGCATTGTGGTTGTTGTTTGATGAGTGCGCAAAAGCGCTCGAGTCAGGTAGGTTATACAATGTCAATTTCAAACATAACATCAAAATACTTACTGTTATCGCTTATAAATATGAATGAATGAATGTATGTATGTATGTATATTGTATACTGTTCTCATAGGTGTGTGTATGTTGTAAGTAGATAATTCCGGAATTTGCATTAAATTTTACGGAAATTATGTTGGATTAATTTGTTCTTATTCTTTTTCTCCTTTCATAGAACATTCTTTGTAATTTGTTTTCAGTCCATTGTATGTGTGTTTTATTGGGATAACAAATATCAACGTCAACCATTATTCTATTGTGTTTTTAGTACACATAAATGTTGTGATCGTTCTCTTTCTTAGAACCAACAGTTGAAATCATCTTCATAAAATTTTGAAATTTAACTCATAGTTGGGTTGATTTTGGAGTAGGATAAAAAGAATGTGGAATACATTGCTACATTTTAATTGGGCTCACTGTCAAAACAAGAGTTCACTCCTAAACGTTACGAAAATTACTTAAAAGACCACTAAAAAATTATAACCAATAAAACTTGAGAAATTTGAAATCATTTCTCACACCGTAAGAGAGAGGGAGATGATGATGATGGTGATCATTTGCTTTTTTTATTTTATTTAGAGCGTATATGACACTTTTTGTTGTTCTGACAAAAAATATATTTGGTTTTTAGTTGTTTTGACACTTAATGGTGAATCTTATCAAAATTACAGAAATAGCAAAAAGAAAAAGTGGAAAGTATCATAAAATCCAAAGAGTATTAAAGAGATCAAAGTGATGCTCAAAGGGTGATACTAAGGAAACAGAATCAGTTGGTGATGAAATGAATAATTATGATGATGATTAGAAGGTTAGCTTTGAATAGACTTTCATCTAGATTATTGTCTAAATTTAAAGTTAAATTGTCAATGTTGATTTAATGTCAAAACTTGAAAAAAAATTAGTAGAAAAAAAGATTCAAATATGTGTTGGAAACAAAAATTACATAATTATTTACGTTTTTTGAATGACACAGAATATGAGTATTTGTTTTGGAAGACAACTATCATATCAACTGAATATTCGCTCCAAGAAATAAAAAATAAATTGTAAAAAGAATAATTTAATTGATTAAGACCAAAATCAGCATGATTTTGTTGGAGTTATATCTGATATCGTGGAAATATAAGTATAAGTGACTGCGTTTAAAGTTTAGAATTCCTCATGAATTATACTTTTTATCTAAAAGTATAGATAGATGCTAGTTGTTATAATGGTTCAATAGATGAACTTTTCACAACAAAAAATGTTTTTAGATATTGAAGAGTGGAGCAGTTATTTAATGAATTAGTCAACAAATTTTCGAATATATTTAACAATTAAGTAGTAATTATACTTTTTGTAACATATCTTATAACATTTTTATGATTTAAATATTATATATTTAAAATAGTATATTGATTAAAAAAATATAATTTAAGAAAAAAAACTAACACATGAATTTATTTTTCTTTTGTTTCATTAACCTTCAGTAAATTTTTTAAATCAAAATTTCTGACTAATTCTCTTTCTTTACATATAATAAGTTAAAATGTTAGATTTTTCTTGAAACATAATTTATTATTCTATATTTTCCATTATGATTTTTTTGTCATTTTTCTAGGTGGTTAAGTAAACACTAGTTTACAGAAAAAAAAAAAAAAAACAAATTTCCTATCATTATGTAATATAATAGACTTTTTTCGAAAATGTTTAGTTTCTTACATAACAATTTTACAAATCATAAACTCTAATTCTAAATCTAATCTGAATCTAATAATTCTCAAATTTGTTATAAATGTGCAAATGTTGCACTACACTGTGAAAATGAAATGATTAGGTAATGCTAATTTGGGCTGAGATGAAAATGACCAAATCTAATTGTGTGAGAAGGCCACTAACATATAATAAATTTTTGTCTAAATTGTGATTGAAACTCAAATCTAAATTTCCATTGGATTTTCTTCTAAAAGTATAATAAAATTATATAATGAAAACTAATTCAATTTTGTATTTGAAACATTAAAAATTGTTATTAGATATATGCAAAAATCAAAATGATTGTGACGTGGATTTATGTTGTCTTTGATACGATTAAACCATCTTTTGTAATATTTGACATGCAAATTATATTTATGTAATGTACAAACATATATACAAAAATGTCTCAAATTTCGTGATCGAGCAAACATTATTTATGTAAAGTACATATGAAAACTGGTTAGCATTGATTAAAAGGTTTTGAATCAGAGTTATTATCACAATAACCTATATTTTCAAAATATATGTTCCTGTAAATAAAATAACTGAAAATTAAACCAACACAAACCGTAAAATCAAAATTTCCAAACCATAAACCGGAATGCTGGACGCTAGAAATTCCATATTTCCGCTGACGGAACCACGAAAAATCAGACGACTAATTCGGTTAACAATTTTAACCAAACCGAATCAGAAGAGATCGATTCCTCTTCTTCTTCCTTTAATTATCTTTTTCTTTTCTTTGTATATAAATAAAAATGGGAAAATCAATTCTCATCAAAACAGGGCTCAGAGAAGCGTCCGCTTCAGTAGCTGGATTCATCAAATCCTCAAAACCGATCCGACCCATTTCCTCAAAGGCCATGGAAAGTTCCGACAAAGATTCTTCAGCTACTACCAGTGGTAGTAGTCGCCGTTACGTCCCTCTTTCTTTGGTGGTATCGGATTGTGCGAAGCGGTGGTTCAAAGACACTCTTGAAGAAGCTAAAGCTGGGAACATCACTATGCAGGTTTTATTGGGTCAGATGTATTACTCTGGCTATGGAGTCCCTAAGGATGCTCGAAAGGTTTTGCCTTTATCCCTTTTATCTCATCAACTACAGTTTAGGGTTTTCACTTTGGTTGATTTGAAACCTTCTAATTCATGAGGTAAATTTGCAATTTTTGACATTTTGGAAGTGAACTCAGTTCTATTTTTCTTCATCATTAGGGGAAACTTTGGATTACGAAAGCATCAAGAGTTCGTTCTTCAGTGTGGAAAGTGAAAGATAAACGACCAGGTCTTTCTTATTATTATCACAAGTCAATCAACAAAAGCTCCTTTAAGCTTTCGAATTAAACCTTTTTTTTTTCTGATTTCTTAGGTTACAACGCAAGTGATTCAGATTCAGAGTCTGAGTAGTATATCATCATTGAAAGTTCTTCTTCTTGTAATTGTAACCTCTCTATCTTGGATTTTCCAAGTTTCATTATCTTGTCTCAGTGCAGGTTATTTAAAGCTTGCTAAATCTTTTTGTAGCTCAATTTCTCTAATTTTCCTTTCTTCGTTTTTGTATTGGTGAAATCCTTTGTTGTTACTGTATGATCCTAGCAATGAAAAGGGTTTTAAGGTATTATATTGTCCATTTTTCCCCCAAGTTAAGTTAAATCAGAAGGGTTCTTCAAGTTGTAGTTTAACAAGTTCATAAGAAGCTCCCTTTATGATTGCCATAAGCTTAAGTTGCTCAAGTTTGAAAGTATTCGGAATCCTAATAATTGAATAAGAATAATGACAAGCAACAATTGTTATGTTGGTACTTCAAAATAAACAACAGTAATAGCAGAATTATGAACTAATTGAGTACCAGAAACACTTTGATAAAGAAATGATAAAGCTGTTGCAAGGAGTTGAAGCCACTCTATGGTTACTATTCCAAACACTAAGAACACACAAAAGATTTGGTATGTATTTACAGTGGAAAGACTGACATTTGAATCTAATGGCTTTTCCCTTTTGTGATTACTCTCAGACTCTCACGTAAGAAACAATATGAGGTGAGTTCACGCAAAACTTTCTCTCGTTTTTGTACTCTCTTTTTTTTTTTTTTAATCCTTTTTGTACTTACTTTAGACTTTTGATTTTAGTGTTATGCTTATACATATGAAATTTTATCAATCACTCGTTGCAAGTGGTACCGTTTTTGACCCTAGTGGGAATTATGTTATTCCTCTGACAAAACTGATAATCACTGTTAAAGTAATTTTGCATATCTTCTTTGAAACTGTTTCTCATTCATTCTTCAAACTCGTGTGCGGCTACAAATAAGGTTTATGTTCGTCATTTTTTAAGCGTCTGTTGATGAGTCAGTCATTGGCGTTTCCTTTTTTTTTTGAGAATTTTTCGATTTATTCATTCCTATGACCAAAACGTTGATCAAGTTTAACTTTGGCAATCACAGGGCTGTGGTTATGTTAGAAGGTCATCCACCAGCTGTATTGACAAGAATGAACTCTGTTATAAAAGGCATTGCTTTGAGTTCTAAGCTACTGTCTCCAGTCATTGCAGGTTTGATCATAAGTTTTGTTTCCCTTAAGGCCTCAGCGATCACTTTTGCAGCCTGGGCCACTATAACCGCTTTGGTCGAATATTGCCTTTTCACTTCTGTGTATAAAGGTGTTCCTGCAATAGAACAAAGCAATGAGAGACGGATCTTGCGTTCCCAGACGAAGCCAGTAGAAGGAACAGATGCACCACCTGTTCCTGTTTCCACTGTTCTTGGAAGAGAAGGTTTCTCACAGGAGCCAACCACATAAAACCTTAATGTTGAAGATTCTGAATAGAATATCGGAGTCTTGTTTCTGTAGTGGAGCTGTCTATTGGTGTGCGTTGGATCAATTTGGGTTGAAAAAGATAAAATAGCATCATGCATGCTAATGGCTGGAGTTGCTGCTTTGATCTTGCCGTCATCCAACAAATGCAGGTATACAACAATATTTCTTTAACTTATATCTAATAAGTTTGTGTTATGTGAAGTCTTTTTGGTCTTCATTAGGATCTGGTTTCAGAATCTGACCGTTGTGTAGTTGGAGGAGTTCAGTACTCGTTACAATCAGCTCTCGACTTAATGGCATATTTATTGGGTATCATTGTATCCAATCCAAAGGTAATAACTTCCACTTAATATTCTTATATATGTAATTTGATACTTGCCCATTACGTTTGTTTGGATTGTGATTTCAGGATTTTTGGATATTGACGTTGATCTCATTCTCTACTGTTACGTTAGTCTAGGCCAAAACTACCAAATGAAAATAATTAGTAACTTTACAATTAAAAAGAATTGATTTTTAAAGCAGACCTACAACCACAAGGCAAACTTACTTCTTATTAGTTCAAGTATTACAAACGCAAATACAATAAACATTGAAAACATTAGACTTAAAAACAATTAATTGACTAGAACATATATTTGTTTATTTTTTTTAATGAAATTAAGAAGATTGATGATGAAGTCTTTTTTTGGCGTTTTCAGCTTCATCTGTTGCATCAACTTGCATTTTTGTCTCCGTTAGATGAGCTTCAGTAGCTTCTTTCTCGTTCTTCGCCGTCAATCTTTTTGTCTTCCAAATCCAAAACAGAAGAAAATTAGAACAAAAATTCAGAAATCAAAAATCAAGACCCATCACGAGTCTCTGATCCTCATAGCTGAAAAAAACTTCATAACGACGTCGTTTAATATAGATACCTGACCGACAAAAAATGCCTTGACATAACTAAACCCTTCCTGTAATGAAATTGCCATTGATAAACAACTCGTCTTCACACGATCCATTAGAGACTTCAACTGTTTGTTCCCAAGAATGTGATCTTGTTAAGTACTAAAGATGTTTCTGTAATATCTCACTTTCTTGTGCCAAAGATGATGTAACTATTAGGGACCAGACATTGCCACGTCTGTTTACGTGTTGGTTGTATTGATGGGCCACGTGTAGTACAATGATAGGCCTTTTTACTTGTTGGGCGTTTTTGGGCTGAATTTGTCTAGATTTGTAACTTGCAAGTAAACAAGACAAATTATGACGTTTTGTGAAAGACTTAAGTCGTTGTTTTAACTACGGTGCTGTAAGAAACAACGTAGCGATCTAGGATTTTTCTCTAAGATACACTAACAACCAAAATAAAGTATTCTCTTGGACATCGAGTCACACGACCAGTTCTTTTGTTATTCCAACCGGATCTTGTACTCATATCAAATTTAGGATCAAAGATAATTTTTGATAATTTTCAAACGATCAAAATTCATATATGATTTGTAACTCAAATTCCTTCAAATCTTAAATTCTATCATCGCACATGATTAAAAAAACATATAATTGAACACTTAGCCATCTAACTAAACATTCTTCAGAATAATATCTATTTGTCAATATTAACTTTTGTATATAAATGCAAAGATGAACAAAGTATGATGAGCACATGGATTCACAATGTTTTATAATTAAGAGGTTTAGCTCAACAATAATATACTCACAAAACTCACTACTAATCTTTACACTTAAAAAAACAATAATATACTCACAAACTCACTACTAATCTTTACACTTAAAAAAAAAGAAATCGTCTTTATAGTACAATTAGTACCAAGTAAAGAGTCTCAAATTTTCCAAGATTCCCAAATGTTTGATTGGTTATATTTATCCAAAAAAACAAAACAATAACACGTGGCAAATAGCCCTAAGATGATGAAAGCGTGAAGCCGCCTCTCAAAGATCTGTTCAACGTTTGACAGTCAAGGCCACAAGGTCTGACTATCTTTGCTTCTTCTATTTCTTCTAATCATTTTTCAACGGTCAAAGTTTTATCACCTTCTCAGAAACTACATACACTTTCATTTTTTCATCTGTGACTCTAAAAGTGGAAAAAAAACAATTAATGAAATTTAATATTAGAAAAGTCTCCAATGAGAGATCGTGCAATATGTTTTATATATACAGACAGATCAAACTAATACAAAAACATCATCTCCTTTTGCCTCCTTCTCCAAGCTCTTATTAGTTTCTATAAATATCTGAGAAATTGGGTCTTTCCTTTGACAAGAAAAATAACTAACCAATTTCGTATGGCTGCTTCTTCTCTTCTTACAATGGACAATAGTAGAACCAGACAGAACATGAGTGGTTCTGCTACTAATTGGTCTCAAAGAACTTCAACTTCTTCATCTTTGGAAGATCTTGAGATCCCAAAGTTTAGATCTTTTGCTCCTTCTTCAATCTCAATCTCTCCTTCTCTTGTTTCTCCTTCCACTTGTTTCAGCCCTTCTGTTTTCCTTGATTCTCCTGCTTTTGTCTCCTCTTCTGCTAACGTAAGCCTCTCTGTTTTCTTCTTTTGAGATGAATCCAAGTAATTGATAATCTGTTGTGTTGATAAAGATCATTGATTTAACATATTTTAGAACTCAATCGTGATCGGAAGTAATAAAGTCATGAGTCAACAGCTGAGAGAAAGAGAGAGTTTTTCAGAGTCAACTCTCGAATCTATTGTTAATTACGTTTGTTTATAATTGCTGTTCGTCTCTTGCTTCTTGAATTCTGAAGAAAATCTCTACTTTTATTGGGAACCTCTAATTTTTGAGTTTAATAATAACTGGGGGGTGATTTTGCAGGTTCTTGCTTCTCCAACAACAGGAGCTTTAATCACAAACGAAAGCAACCAGAAAGCTTTAACTGAAGGAGAGAAAAACAACAACAACATCACAAACATTAACTTTTTCGATTTCTCATTCCAGACGCAATCATCAGGAGTTTCTGCTCCGACAACAACCACAACTACAACAACAAACAGTTCTATCTTTCAACCTCAGGTATGTTGTCCCTTTGATTCCTTTGATCCTTCTTTTCTTTCAGGTTTAGTTTATTGTAACTGAACTCTGCATATTTTTGTTGTTTTAGGAAGAGCAGAGGAAGAACCAGTCAGATCAATGGAGCCAAACTGAGGCTCGTCCAAACAACAACAATCATCAAGCTGCATCTTACAATGCAAGGGAACAAAGGAAAGGAGAAGATGGTTACAACTGGAGAAAGTACGGACAGAAACAGGTGAAAGGGAGTGAGAATCCTCGGAGTTACTATAAGTGTACTTTCCAAAATTGTCCAACGAAGAAGAAAGTGGAGAGATCACTGGAAGGTCAGATTACAGAGATTGTGTATAAGGGAAGCCATAACCATCCTAAACCTCAATCCACTAGAAGATCTTCTTCTTCAACGTTTCATTCAGCTGTGTACAATGCCAGCTTGGATCATCATCGTCACCATTCTTCTGATCAACCTAATTCCAATAATAGTTTTCATCACTCTGACTCCTTTGCGTTGCAACAAGATGATAATACTACTTCTGATTCTATTGGAGATGATGACTTTGAACAAGGCTCATCTATTGTCAGCAGAGACGATGAAGACTGTGGAAGTGAACCTGAAGCAAAAAGATGGTACATCATCACCCTCTATATTTGCCTATATTTTGAAAATCTTGACTATGAAAGTACTGAATTTTTACTTTTTGTGATATCAGGAAAGGAGAAAATGAAACAAATGGAAACGGTGGCGTTAGCAAGACAGTGAGAGAGCCAAGGATTGTAGTGCAGACAACAAGTGATATCGACATTCTTGATGACGGTTACAGATGGAGAAAATACGGCCAGAAAGTCGTTAAGGGGAACCCCAATCCAAGGTAATAACATAAATATTTGTGATTCTCAATAATCACAATCAAGGATCTGAAAGTTCTAACATTTTTGTTTACTTTTCACTTGAATCTAACAGAAGCTACTACAAGTGCACAACCCTCGGTTGTCCAGTGAGGAAACATGTTGAAAGGGCATCACACGATATGAGAGCAGTAATCACAACCTACGAAGGGAAACACAACCACGACGTACCTGCAGCTCGTGGTAGCGGTTACGCCACAAACAGGCCAGCACAGGATTCTTCTGCTGTCCCAATTAGACCAGCTGCTATTGCTGGTCAGTCTAGTTACACTACTTCTTCTCAAGCACCATATACGCTTCAGATGCTGCACAACAACAACACTAATGCCGGGACATTTGGTTACGCTATGAACAGCAATAATAGCAACAACCTTCAAACACAACAACACTTTGCCAGTGGTGGGTTCTCTAGAGCAAAGGAAGAACCAAATGAGGAGACATCGTTCTTTGATTCGTTTTTGTCCTGAAGAAGAAAAGGAATCTGTTTTTCCTTTTGTACATTTCTGCCAGAAAAGGATTACCACTGACTAGTGAACTCTGCAGATAGTGACAGACTATATAATAGTCTATAGTCGATAGAGAAATTTTTTCATTTGTTTTCCATAAGCCTGTAATATGTTTAATGTTTGTACTATAGAAGTAGAAAAATGGAATAAAGCCAACCAATTTTTACATCTTTTCACTTTGTGTAATGTATCAGAGAAGAACACACAAACACAGAGAGTCACAGACCCTTTGTCACAAGTTGCACACATAAAAGAATGACATTTACACGTATTGCAGAGATTGCCGTATATACACTGTTGAAGTAAAATACTGTAGAGTGAGGTTTTAATCAGATTCAAATAAAAGAATGAGTGGAGAGTTTGTAACCGGAGAAGAGAGCTGAGAGAGCTAAAGAGACGAATGAGAAGAAAGCCATGCTGATAGCTGCAGCAGAAGAATCAGTAAAAATGCTATCTTGAGCTTCTCTGAATCTGTTGGTCAATGGAATTGCAGAAGATGCAGCTGATATGAGCAGATACGCTACAATCTGCAAGTTAAAAACAAATTTCACTTTGTACATCAAGATCATAACTTTTTCACAATTACAAATACTTAGAATTTCCTCATCAGTTTTTTCATTACCTGGTCGCCGGAGAAATCAACCAAAATTGATGTTCGACGATCAAAAAATTCCTTTTTGGAGAAATGTGAAAATGTTTGCCACACTGTATATACTATTGAAATAATCGCAATCGCCAATACATATCTGCGGAAAAAATTGAGAGTCGCAAATAAGAAATCTGAAACTTTTAACAGAAATACAACAAACCCAATTTCTAAATCCAGAATCAAAAAGGTTGAATTTGACAAAAAGAGAAGAGAAACAGCGTAATCGAAATTCGAACCTGTACTCTTCGTACTGATCGAAGTTTCTACCGGGACCATGTTTATTAGAGACCATAATGATAAATGCAAGGATAGAGAACAAAAGCCCAAATCCTCTCATAATCGGAGAAGCTTTCTTAATCAAATCATCTCTCTTCCATCTCTCAGTAATCGCAGAAAAACCCGACGTTCCAGACGCCGGAGTCGTCGTCTTCTCCGCCGTCTCCACGTCAGCAACTTCGACTGGCTTTTGATTATCAGGATTCGTCATCTCTAGAAAAATCTCAAACCTTTAAATTGGAATGAGATTGCTTTAAATGTGAAGAATCGGAAGGAGGAATAACAAACTTGGAAGAAAAGAAAATCTCCAAATTCAGTTATGAATGACAGAATTAAGATTTCGGGTTTAATTATATAATTAAGGATTTGAGGAAAGCGCGTGGAGGCGGGAGTGATTAATTAAGGTGATTAACAGTTAATTGTGGTCCTGACCAAAAAAAAAAACAGTTAATTGTGGTTTGCATTTCTTGCATTACAGAGACAGCGAAGCTTGACTTATTCATTGGAGTACTGAAAATTATTAATTATTTGAATTTGACTAACAGTTATTTTTAAGACAAAACATAAGACAGATCATTTGTGTTGAATTAAACAGACTAAAATATGATTATAATTTTGAATATTTTTGGCAATTTATAATTTGAATTAGTCAGACAGATCATTTATTTATTCTTCTATAAATTATGACTTGAGGAATATTATGTTTACTTTTATAATTTCCGTGCTAAGGATAGAATTATCCTTCAAAAACTAACAAAATTGTTGTTTACGAAACCTCCATATTAAAGCTTTTTTTTATTTGATAACTTTTTCACTTTCATATTAAAGTTTCGATTAGAGATTTTACGGATACAATTTATTTGTTTTTGTCAAATTAGTTTCAGAGAAGTCGCTATTAGGTTTAAGCAAAGCCAAGAATTCTTATTCATCATAATATGTTACGAGAAGTATTTTATAAGCCTTAAGATTGTTAACCTAATCTCCTAGAAATATAGAAACATAATAGACATTCAAATAGAGAAACATAATTTTTAACACCCTCTCTCAAGTTGTAGCATGGAGATCACAAACTCTCAATTTGTCAATGAACCTTTCAAGCTCTCAACGTCCTAATGATTTTGTGAAGATATCAGCGAGATTCTCTTTGGTGTGAACATAAGAAGTCCGGATTGTATCTCTGAGTATTTCGTCATAGATGAAATGTATATCAACTTCGATATGTTTGTTTCTTTCATATTCAACAAGATTAGCAGCTAAGTGAATAGCATACTTGCTATCCGAGTTTACCGTAATAGGATGTTTGTGATCAAATCCAAGGTCACTAAGCAAGCGCTTCAACCACATCAATTTCTGAGTAAGACAAGCCACAATACTCTGCATCGAGAGAAGATTGACTAATAGTGGATTGCTTTTTCATTTTCCAAGCTATAAGAGAGAAGCCAATTTGCACAAAACACCCAGTTAAAGAACGTCTATTCAAGGGGAAACTAGCCCAATCAGAGTCACACCATCCGGTAATATGTAGGGTTGTATCAGAGCGCAGTAAGATACCTTGACCAGATTTGGATTTCAGGTAGCGGACAACCTTTAGAGTTGCATTCCAGTGACAGTCTTCATGAACTAAGCTAGTACATGGATCATGTATGAGATATCAGGTCGTGCCACATCAAGATAAATAAGCCGACCAATAATTTTTCTATACGCCTCATGATCAGTTATAAACGAAGATCCTGATCTAGCTAAGGTGTGATTTTGTTCAAGAGGAAGCGAAGACAGTTTGGCAGCTAGAAGACCTGGATCGGATATGACATCAAGTGCATATTTCCATTGTGACAAATAGATCTCTGAGCTATTACGAGCTACTTCGAGGCCCGCGAAATATTTTAACACACCCAAGTCCTTCATGTGATATATGTAGAGAGATAAATCTTAAAGCTCTTAATTTCGTAGGCACTGCTACCACTTATATAACCAAATCATCAATATACACCAACACTTGAACAATCTGGTCATTTTTCTGCATTATAAATAATGAATAATCTGATCGAGATTGGCAAAAACCACAAGTTTTCAATGCCTTTAAAAGTTTAGCAAACCAACATCATGGAGCTTGCTTCAACCCATAAATAGATTTATGAAGTTTGCACACTAAATTCGAATTCTCAAACTCAAAAGGTTGCAGAAGTTTATGTATATTTCATCATCTAAATCGTTGTGTAAAAATGCGTTGTTAACATCCATTTGGTGAAGTTCATAGCCTTTGATTGCGGCTGTAGCCAGAAACAAACGTATTGTATCCATTTTAGCAACTGAAGCAAATGTCTCACCATAATTAGTACCTTCTTTCTGGTTATTGCCAAACACCACCAACCTCGCCTTATATCTCTCCAATGTCCCATCGGATCTATACTTCAACTTATAAACCTATTTTGTGCCTAAAGCACACTTTCCAGGAGACAAGGAAACAAGACTCCACGTTTTATTGGACTGCAAAGCTGATATCTCACATATGATTGCTTCTCTCCACTTTGGATTTTGACAAGCTGTGCTATAATGTCTTGGTTCAAGCAGTAAAGAAACTGCAACTAAGTAAGCCGTATGGCGCTCGGTGAAGCTCGAACAAGAGACATAGTTCGAGAGGGGGTATCGAATGTTCAACAGCTTAGACATTGGAGTGGTAGTCACTATATTTGCCACAAACTCTCTCAGTTTTGCAAGCTGTTTTCTTTGGCGAAGATCACGCCCAAGTTGTTCCACAATCTTTGGTGATGTAGTTGAAACCGCTGGCTCTATAGTTTTGGTGTACGGTTTATAAGATAAACTGCATCAAATACACACTTTCTTCAAAATTTGGTTTTGATACTATGTTAAATAGGTTTCAGAAAAATCGGCTATTAGATTTAAGCAAAACCAAGAATTTTTATTCATTGTAATGTGTTACAAGAAAAAATTATAAGCCTTAAGATTGTTAATATGGAAGCAATATCTTCGATATAGACATATTCACATATAGAAACATAATTCCTAACAGTTTTTATGTAGTATAAAGTAGTGTTAATTTTTGTGGTCTTTGGATAGACGTTCTTAAAAGCCAATATGAACATGTGCTATTCAATACTATATTATTGGTTGGTTCTTCCAATAAGAAAGATAATTGGAAAGACATGCTATTAAAATATACGTCATTGTTCAATTAAAACATCGAGTTTGAGCTGGAAACATATACAAGATAATAAAAAAAGGAAATTGCATACGGAGTCCATATACAATATGAATCTATTTTCAATCCGATACATCTCATACACATTAATGAATAATTTAATTTGATAGTATAAACATGACAATATGATCTATGAATATTTTTTCAGTTCCTTTTTTTTTTCGTTTTGTATGATTTTCAAAACAATAATTACTATCTTTTGTTTTATTCTTAGCAAAATTTGACTGTAACTAAATTAGAAATATATGATATATCTTTCAGCTGTAATTCTCCTATAAATGAAAGCTACACATCTGATTATTTCCGAACAAATTAGATTAACTCCATCAAATTGTGAGTTCTTTTGGATTAAAATTGTGACATTACGGTAATCGGTCTCATCCTTCTTATATATTGTCACATTACCAGCGATACTGTTGTTTTTTTGTTAATGGAGAAGGAGTCAAGACTGAAACTCAAACCAATTTTTCAGGAACCAAACATGATTCAGGTTTAGATATTCAGTGACCAAATAAAAATGGTTAGCAATTTCGGATTTGAGAGAAATTAATTTTTAGCCTAAATCAACAAAGTAATTTTGTACTGAAGTATTGTTGTTTCTTTGTTTTTTCTTATTTTTATTTTTTTAGTATGAAAGCATGTCTTCTCCGCCGTCGCTTGTACGTTTAGTGCTAAGCTATCTCACCCATTTTTTCTATTGTTTTATTTTCCTTTTTTTTTGTCACATACATAACTAAAAGTTGGAGCTTTGGTGGCTTTGGAAACTTTAGAATGCACAATGGTGATAGGATTTGATTATTTAAATTTTGCATTTGCCGATTGCCACTACACTAAATTCACAATTCTTCGCATTCTAATACATTTGATTATAGCTAAAATTTTCAATTCAAAAAAAATGTGTAAATGATATCAAATATATATATATATATATATGTTATCTAGTATCAAAAAAATATTAATAATTAGTAAAACATTATTAGTTTGAAAAAATCAAATAGCCAAAAGTATAGATTATTAATATTGTCGAAATGTAAAACCAATTAGAAAAAAAAATCATTGTTTTTAATTATAGAAAACAACAGATATAAATAAACAAAATACTGAAAAGAAAAAGAAAAATTCAGAAAAAAAATATTGATGGTTTTCTTACTATAACAGTGTTCCATAAGGAGAAATACTAACTAGATCAAAATATAGATTACTCGAAGATGAGGTCATCTCATTGTTGAACAAGTTTTCACAATACATTAATAATCAGACACTTTTTCAGTGCTTTAATTTATTTGCAGAAACAGTAAAAGTGAAGACGGAATATGTTGTAAAGAAAATGAATTGGTCACTAAAAATATGGTTTCACAATACTTAGATACATTATAGAGATGAAAATTGTACCAAAGACTGAAATTTATTTAATGTTAGTAACATTCTCACACATTTTATCATTAAATTTCTTTTATCTTAATATTTATCATTACAAGAGTCTTATTCAGAAGAAAATTTATCATTCTCATTTAAACATTATGGTGAGGAAACTAACAAATATTTCCGTCGTACAAATTATGTACATTATATCTTTACTATGTTTTAGGAAAGATTGTATCATATGTTAGAGCTAGTTCCAAGTTTTGGAAGTTGTAAACATTTTTATTCTAATTGTTATTTCCGCTTTGCCTAATAGACGTGTTTGATCATGACAACAAATTTGTTAAAAAAATTGTTTTTCAAATGATGATTCAACGGACAATACAAATTGTTTCGCACACATAAAAGCAATTTTAATTTTGACTTATTAGTAACGATGAAATATTTTATCAATCACACAATTATCTTGTTTAAAATTCCTCTAAGCAATATTGGTAAGAAGATATTGTGTAGAAAGCGGTTCATACTTACAAATCAAACACATGCATCACTGGTCATATCATGAATCCAACAAAAATTCAACATATATCGTGATATCTATGATTTATAATTTCTTTTGTGACCTATATCAACATGTCACTAGTTTTTGAGTAGGATACATATTTTTCAAATAATGAAACACTTCTTGATTATAGAAACATAAATTTATTATCCTAAAAGAGATAAAGTTTATTTGGCTGAGTTGTCTTCACATATCTGAACATGTCATCTACTAAATGTGATGCATATTTTTCTAGAAATTACAAAATTGTTATTTCATATGGTTGCCAGCTTTTTTTGGAAGATTCTTTAAATTTCGTGCCATTGAAACAAACTTTATTTAAACCTCATTATCATGAAACTTAGCTTGATCTAGATTGTTTTTCCTCTTCGAAACTTGTGTATTTTTTTAGAATCAAGTTATGGTAAATAGAAAATCATTCCACGAATGTTGTCAAAAAAGTACTTCGCGTCAAGTATAGTAAAATTTTTAAAAATAATAAAAACAAAAGAAGACGAAAAGCATGTTCTTTGCTGAGTCACGAGCGATTGAATTTTAACATTTAAAGAAAAACAAAATAGATGATAGCTAACAAACAACGCTAGAACTAAAAGGACGACATCATTGACGTTGCTGAATAATATAGTGATTTTTAAAATGACTTTAAACGATCACAACGATTAGTATTAGAGATTCTCATGTATACTTTTCACATCATTATATCTAATTTTAGTTGTATTATATTGATAGTTGAGCAATCGTTAAAAAACATGTCGGGAAAAGGAAAAAAGAAAAAAACTTGCCTCGTATGCTTCATGGTTTGCTACAATCCTCTTGATCATCGGAAGTTGTGATATCAAGATGGTTTTATAGGATTTGAAATATGCCCATGCTAATTGGTACAACGTTACATATTATCTTCATCCTATCAAATAATCAACAAGATTATGAGAAAACACAACTCTTTTCTCTTTTAACTTATATTCGCATTTGAAATGTTATTTTTTATCTTTTGAAAACATCACTCTCATAGTCATTTGGATATAAATATTTTTAAGCAAAGTGTAGAGAAGCTCATCATATCTTTCGACACTTCCCATGGAGGAGCAATTATCACATAGAATCTTTTCATGCAGATTCATAACCTGTGAAATGTTGATATTGGCTTCATGCTCTTTACATCTTATTTGACTTTTTCTATTATATCTTTGTGGATCAGCAAAGATTGAAGCCCATTAAGGAGTCTGCTACTTTATACTTTTGTTTCAGAGATTGTCGATCATTCTGTGATATTGATCTGATGGTATTTCGGCTGCAGGACAAAAAGAGACAAGTTAGTGTGTGCGCTAAAGGTGGTACTAGATTAATCAAGAAAAAGGATATAAGAAGAGTGTAAGTCAACAAGAGAGAGTTACGAGAGAAAGAGAGTTACATAGAGGTTTTCCTATCAAGGATTTGGTGAGAGTTTTCATTGTTCTTTCTTGAGTGTATTATTAGAGGGAAAGCGATTTTGTAACACAAATATATGTAATTCTTGATTATAGTGAAGTACCTATGAGTGGATCTACTCACCGAGACGTACCACGATGGTGTTTGTCGTGGGAACTTGTAAACCACCATGTTCTTCTCTGTTCTTATTTTCTGCAAAATAATCACAACATACGAACAACATTAACAGAGAAATCACATAGCACATAGTTTAAATCGATCAAATTTTACTACAAATGGTATCAAAGCTTAGGCTTTAAGCTCACATGTTCTTGGAGAAAGTTTTTGTTTGTGAAGTTTTGATTTTATTTCTTGTGTGGGTGTGTTGATTGTTCTGTTTGGTGTATACACAGAACATGGAGCCAGTGCATGGAAAATTTCAAGTAAGGGAGTTTGATGGGGGAAGGTGACTTTGCTCCATGGAAGCATTGCACAACTTGAAATCATGGGACTTGATGATGCTCTTATGCCAACATATGTGATATGATCGTGGATGGCACAACAGCTGCAGCACCAGAAGTAGAGGGTCGAATTACACGTTCAAGAGCTAATGAGATGGCGAAAGAAGCTCATTCCCTCATTGCAGAAGGAGTTGACGAGCTAGCAGCTGCACAAGTCTTCAACATCTCCATCTTGAAGACTTCTCCTGGTAATGATAACTAGGTAACTTAGGTGAGGAAGTTTGTACTCTTTTTCCCATAGAGAGTTTTGTCCCAATTGGGTTTTCTCTCATGGTTTTTAATGAGGCATATGGAATCACTACAGCGAGTTACTTAGGAGTCTTACCATTAGGAGAATAATGTACAAACCAATCTGGTTTTGTACTTAGTAGATTTTGAGGTGCACCATTAGGGGACGCCTCGTTGTTTTTATTTAAACGCTTTGCTGTTTTTTTATAAGTTTAAACTGCATGTTGTTTTTGTTTAGAACTACATGTTGTTTTGGTTCTAGGGTTATATTTAAACCCCAGGACTTGCTGTAAACTTCTTTAGAGTATTATTTTGACAAAAAAACTTCTTTAAAGTTTTCATGCTCTCAAGCCACGGTTCTGGACATCCTAGAGCCTGAATCTCCTATCACGTTGTGAGCCAAGAGATTCTTCACTTAATTCATATAATCACAGAAACTATCCATTTAATCACTTCAATTCGTCACCCCACCAATTCACACGAATCAGCAGCCATATCCATCTCCATCAATCTTTCAGTTCTTTGTCTCACAGAGACCTTTTCCACGTATCTCAGGAAATACTCGATCAAATCCGCTCAAAACTCATAGTCGAGTTTCTCACACTCCAATCTATCCGCTGCTCAAGTTTCATTCGATTCCGAGTACTCTAGCCCGATTTTCAGAGTTCTATCCTAGGGAGAATCACATCAATATTAGTTAGATATATTGTTGGATTTAGAAGGATCTGAGAGAAACAATGCTACAGTTGAAGACAAGTTTGCTGCAGCCATGAGATATAGAAAATGGCATAATAAAAACAGAAGATTAAATAATCTTTAGGGCATGAGCTTAGCAGACAACATTCTTTGGAAAGTGGTGAAAGAACAAAACGCTTAGGACATGTGGATGGCTTTATAAAATGAATACCAGACAAAAACACTTCCACAAAGATTCAATTAAAGCAAAGGTTTTACAGTTTCAAAATGCATGAAGGAAAGTGTTTGGATAAAAACCTTGATGATTTTAACAAGTTCATCTCGGATTTGGAGAGTGTTCATGTTGAAATGAGTGATGAAGACAGAGCTGCAATTCTCATGAACAACTCGCCAAAACAGTTTGAGAGCATGGTACGCACTATGAAGTATAGCTATCTGAGAGACACAATAACTATTAAAGAATAAGCTCAGCATATTCCATATAAATAGAGCTTAAGGAAAAAAGAATATACAAGTTGAGGTTTGATGTTGAGGGGCTATTCGTCCAAAAGATATGTAGAATTAAGAAAATGCCACAACCTAAGGGGAAGCAAGCTGCCAAAAGTAGATTAAAGTCCAAAGTGAGAGTCAAGGAATGTTGGGTTTGTAGGGTTGAAAGACATTTCAAGAAAGACTGCCCAAAAAGGAAAAACACATTGAAACATAACAACACAGAGAAAGGAGATGCAAGTGTAGCAAATGCAGAATATGATGAGCCATTAATGTTGGTAGCATCAACCAAGATGTCGAATGAGGAATAGATTTTGGACTTCATATGCTCATATCATATAACTTTCATAAGATACATTATGTTTGAGGTGGAGGAAATCAATGGAGAAAGAGTCTTGATGGGAAATGTTACTTATTGCGAAATTACTGCTATTGGAAGGTTCAAATTATTAACGATGATGGTTCAACGACAATATTATCTCAAGTGCGATATTCCCCTACATCAAGGAGGAACCTCATATCGTTGGGACAGCTTGAAACACTTGGTTGTTGGTTCAAGTCAAGGAACTTTAAGATGCAGGTTTTTTATGATGATAGAGTAACATTATCAGGAAACTACAAAGATACTCTATACATCTTAAAAGGTAAAGTTGGGCTTATGGAAGCAAATTCGGATAAGAAAGCTGAAAGTTCTGCAGATTTATGGCATGCTAGAATGGAGCACATGAGTGCTAGAGGGTTTCAAATTTTGGGAAAAAAGAGTTGATTGACTACAAAGATGATAAATACTATAAGTAATGTGAACATTGCATTCGAGGGAAAGATCATAGAATATCATTAAACAAGGTTATTCACATATCAAAGGATCCGCTTGAATATGTGCATTCAGACTTATAGGGATCATCTATTGTCACACCAAGTTTGGCTAAGCATCAATATTACATGTCTTTTGTTGATGATTTTTCAAGGAAGGTGTGGGCAAGTTTTCTAAAAACTAAAGATGAGGCATTTGTGAAGTTTGTAAAATGAAAGGAGTTGACTGAAAATCAATGTGGTAAACGGCTGAAAGCTTTAAGAACGGACAACGGTCTAGAGTATTGCAAAAAGGATTTTGAAGACTATTGCAAGAAAACATGGTGTGTAAGACACGAGACATGTCCCTACACTCCAAATCAAAATGGAGTTATAAGCCTGTTATTGGAAATTGGTTTGAGAGAAATAATCTGGGAAGAGACGACATCTACTGTGGTCTACATGATAAACAAAACCCCATCGAAGCCATTAAATTTCAGAATTCCAGAGGAGGTTTGGTCTGGGAGAAAACCAGAGTGTTCTCATATGAGAACATTTTGTTGCTTGGCATATTATTATGTCAATCAAGGGAAACAGAAACCTAGGGCAAAGAAAGAATTTTTCATGGGGTATCCAGAAAGAGTAAAGAGATACAAATCTGGAGTTTATAAGACATAAAATGTGTCATTACATGTGATGTTACTTTCTTCGAGGATGTTGTCTACAAATATATTGGAAAGATTGAAGCTAATGAAAACCAAATGGAGGGAACAAAGAAAAAGAAAAAAGCTTTCGTTCATTGTTCCATCTGATCAAACAGATGACAACATCTTGGTACATCGACAAAATTTGTTAATGACGGTGGAACTGTTTAGGAAGAAGAATTTCTAGATGTTGATGAAACATCAATGGAGAATGAAAAGAATGTTTTGGATACATCTAATTGTAGCTATGTGTTGGCTAGGTACATGGAAAGAAGAGACATAAGGGAACCAAGCAGATTTGTGGAAAGTAACATTGTCTACAATGCATTAAACGCTGCTCAAATGATAGAGGTATAAGAAGCTAAAGCATATGAGGAAGCTATGAATAACAAGTACAAGGATCAATGGTTAGCTGCTATGAAAGAGGAGATGGACTCGTTGCACAAAAACGACACTTGGAATCTCATTGTCAATGGAGAAAATGAGAGAACAATTGGCTATAAATGGATTTTTAAATTCAAGCCAAGTATTCCAGGTGTCGAGGGTCCACGTTTCAAGGCGAGGTTAGTGGCAAAAGGTTTCTAACAAATCAAAAGGATTGACTATCATGAAATATTCTCACTAGTGGTTAAGCATGTTACCATTCGATTAATGTTTACGGTAGTTGAACTAGACATGGAGCTCGAACAATTAGATGTCAAAACAACATTTCTACATGAAAATTTGGATGAAAGGATTATGATGGAACAACCTGAGGGGTTTGCAGAGGGTGAAAAAGTCTGTTTATTGAATAAATCAGTATTTGGTTTGGATCAATTCTCAAGGCAATGGAATCTAAGGTTCAGTTAGGTTATGAAAAATCATGGTTATCTCAAGAGTGAATTCAACCCATGCATGTATATTAAAAGGTACAAAGAAGACAATTACATATATCTACTATTATACGTGGATGATATGCTAGTTGCTGCTAAGGATATCAAGGAAATAAATCGACTCAAGAAGATATTGAACACAAAATTCGAAATGAAAGACCTAGGAGTTGCAACAAGAATTCTAGGAATGGATATTCTTAGAGACATAAACAAAGGGGTATTGAAGCTGTCTCAAAGTGAATATCTTAGAAAGGTGCTTAAGAATTTTAATATGCAAAATTCAAGACCAATTCAGACTCCAATGGGAATTCATTTCAGATTGAAGAGCGTTGAGCAAGAAAGTAAGGAGGAGACAGAGAAAGAAATGCAGCACATACCTTACTCTAGCGTTGTAGGGAGCCTTATGTATGTCATGGTAGGCTCTCTACCAGATTTGGCTTATGTAGTGGAGTTGGTGAGTCGACTTATGAGTTGCTCTACAAAGGATCATTAGATGGCAATTAAATGGATATTGAGATATGTTAGAAATTCAACGGATTTGGGTCTTGTATTTAGAAATCATTTGACTTTAAGGTCAAAAGGTTCTATGATAGTGATTGGGGAACTTAATTTTTGCAAGAGAATATCGTTTGCAGGCTACACATTTCAAACAGGTGGAAATATGATTAGTTCGAGGTCAACTCTGTAGCAAATTGTTGTTTTGTCAACAACAAAAGCGGAATATATGGCACTAGCGGAAGCACTGAGAGAATTACTATGGTTAAAAGGAATTAAAGCTGGGTTTTCCATAAGAAACAATTGAAATCTATTGTAATTCAGAAAGTGGGTTCTTCATAGATGTGGTTGAAGCAGGTTCAGTGCGTGCGTTGAAGATCGCGACTTTATAGAATCCAGCAGATATTCTCACGAAGTCGGTACAAATCAAGAAGTTTGATGTGGCATTAGGTCGTCTGAGAGTGCTCAGAGACTGAAAGTGGAGTCCCGATATCAAGGAAAAAGGGCTTTTTTTGGAAGGTTCATTATCTCGGAGAAGTCATCTGAGAAGCAGAGCTTGTTTTCTCAGGATGTTGAACGTGAAATGTCAATTTGGGCTTCATGCTTTTTACATCTTATTGGGCCTTTTCTTTTATATCTTTGTGGATAAGCAAATATTGAAGCTCATTAAAGAGTGTTTCACTTTCTACTTTTGTTGCAAAGATTGTTGATCCTTGTGTGACATTGATCTGATGGTATTTCGGCTGCAGGACAAAAAGAGACAAGTTAGTGTGGAGGCTAAATGTGGTACTGGGTAAATCAAGACAAATGATATAAAAAGAGTGTAAGTCAACAAGAGAAAGTTACGAGAGAAAGAGGGTTAAATAGAGGTTTCCTATCAAAGTTTTGGTGAGAGTTTTCTTTGTTTTTTCTAAAGTGTATTTTTAGAGAAAGAATAATTTTGTTTATACAAATATCTGTAATTCTTTGTTAAAGCATCTACTCGATTAATAGATCAATTTTAATGCGAATTAAGAATTGAGGTCGATTGATTTGGATTGAATCTTGGTTTACGAAAGAAAGAAAATCGAATACAAGAGGTTATAGAGTTCCTCACTGAGAAATCAGTGTGTACATCTCTCTTCAGAAATTAATCTGGAATCCATTAACACCTTGTTATCTTGTTCTGTTACAGAAGCTTATCTCTCTGTACAAAAATGGTGGAAAAATCGCAGGGAAAAACCAAATGAAGAAGAAGATGAACCTAGCGTATATTCTGGTCAGGTTCGTTGATGAGCCGATGTTGGGCCTTCGCTCGCCCAAAATATAAAACGAGCAACATAAAGACTTGGGCCGAATTTGGCCTTAGTCCCATTAAGCAGATCAATTGCTTAATGGGCTACCGGCTCGGCCCACAGTCCATCACTTTATACGACAAAACTAATAATCTCCACCTTTTGGCGTTTCATTTGCTGCGAGTAACAAACCCTAGCCGCTTTGAAACTCTCTCTCGTCTTCTCCTCTAATCTTCTTGTCTCTTCTTCTTCCTTTCTCTGTGAAGAATGATTCCGGTGCTCTGAATCTTCCTGAGCTAAGCTCTACTTCCTTTACTCACCTTGTTCTTCCAGAGGAGCTTAAGATCGTCGGGGAATCTCAGCTTCTTCCCGGTGACGACTCAACTTCTCGGTAAGTCTCCTTCCCTTCTAAGCTTTCCTTGAGTTTCCTGACACATGCAAGTACAGATCTGGTCATCTCTTGACAGATCTGCCGGTTCATCTTCAATGACCCCTTTTTTTTTTCTTTCCGGTGAGCTTGGCGACTAAACCACGAATGATCTGAGTTCGAGCAAAAGGAAACCGGTAAGTGAAAAAAATAATTTCTACTTCTTCTACATATTTCAGATTTACGAAGAAAGTAGTAAGCTTTCCCTTATTTCCGCCTTTTACTCTACTAAATCTGACTATTCTTCTTCCTTGTTATTGATGCAGCTCTCGACCAACAACCTTCGCGATTGTCCATCTCCTTGCATGTAAGTGTCATTTCTTTTAGTACCTTGTTATCATACATAGATTCATGCTCTCGAACCTCTGACTTATCCCTTTTTTTTATTCTTTCTGTTGAAGCTACGCAAGTTTCAACAGATCTGAGCTTTCCGCCTTCAGATCTATCAGACGGAAGCTCATGCAGCACCTCTTAGGCTTCTTCCATTCTCAAAGACTGCATGCAGCCTTTGAACTTCTCCGCAGGTATGACCTTTGTAAACATATCTGTTGGGTTGATTGATGTGTGGATTTTGGTGACTTTGATCCTTTTGTCTTCTGTTACTTCTCTAATGTAGTTGTACTTTACCTGAATATGCTTTGTTCTCTTGCTGCACATTCTGTTCTTCGATAGATATATCACACTTTGTGAATCGCAATATATTTCAATTGTTCATGTACATAGTTTCATTTCTTCGCATATTCCTTGTATCCACATTACTTCTCTGCTAGCTTATGATAGTGCTATGTACTCAGATTCTGTTATAGACAATGCTACTACTTTCTGTAGTCTTGATCTCCAACTTATTGTGTTGTTTCCTATTGTGAAAACATACCCTGAAATTGATCTTCGTTTGTCTAAGTCTGAAGCAAAATCTGCATCACAGTAACCTTTGATTCTAAAATATGTGTCCTTCTTGAATGTTAGGCTGATCTTTGATGCTTCAGTTAGATATCTCATTATCCATTTAACCGCTAACCAATGTGTTTTTCCTGGTTTTGACATGTACCTGCTAACAATGCCAATGGTATAAGCGAGGTCTGGATGAGACCCGACCATTGCATACATCACGCTTCCTACTGCACTTGTATAAGGTACGTCTTCAATACCCTCTGTCTCAGTTTCTTCTTCGCCTGTTGAGATGTGATGTGATTCTCCCTAGGATAAAACTCTGAAAATCGGGGCTAGAGTACTCGGAATCGAATGAAACTTAAGCAGCGGATAGATTGGAGTGTGAGAAACTCGGTTATGATTTTTGAGCGGATTTGATCGAGTATTTCTTGAGATACGTGGCAAAGGTCTCTGTGAGACAAAGAACTGAAGGATTGATGAAGATGGATATGGCTGCTGATTCGTGTGAATTGGTGGGGTGACGAATTGAAGTGATTAAATGGATAGTTTCTGTGATTATATGAATTAAGTGAAGAATCTCTTGGCTCACAACGTGATAGGAGATTCAGGCTCTAGGATGTCCAGAACCGTGGCTTGAGAGCATGAAAACTTTAAAGAAGTCTTTTTGTCAAAATAATATTATAAAGAAGTTTACAGCAAGTTTTGGGGTTTAAATATAACCCTAGAACCAAAACAACATGTAGTTCTAAACAAAAACAACATGTAGTTTGAAACTTATAAAAAACAGCAAAGCGTTTAAATAAAAACAACGAGGCGTCCCCTAATGGTGCACCTCAAAATCTACTAAGTACAAAACCAGATTGGTTTGTACATTATTCTCCTAATGGTAAGACTCCTAAGTAACTCGCCGTAGTGATTCCATCTGCTTCATTAAAAACCACGAGAGAAAACCCAATTGGGACAAAACTCTCTATGGGAAAAATAGTACAAAGTTCCTCACCTAAGTTACCTAGTTATCATTACGAGGAGAAGTCTTCAAGATGGAGATGTTGGAGACTTGTGCAGCTGCTAGCTCGTCAACTCCTTCGGCAATGAGGGAATGAGCTTCCTTGGCCATCTCCTTAGCTCTGGAACGTGTAATCCGACCCTCTACTTCAGGTGCTGCAGTTGTTGTGTCATCCATGATCATATCATCCTCTCCCTCTTGAAAATGATTTGTCCTCAAATCTGTATCTACAACATAAGGAAGCAAATCAGAAACATTGAACGAATTTGATATGTTATACTTACCTCGGAGATCGATCTTGTAGGCATTGTTGTTGATCATATTGATGACTTCAAATAGACCATCAACTCGTGGCAGTAGTTTGCTCTTCCTCTCTTCTGGAAATCGATCTTTCCTGAGATGAATCCACACAAAATCTCCTTCTTCAAATATCAGCTCCTTTCTTCCTTTGTTGGCGTGTTTCTGGTAATGCTCAGTCTTCTTCTCTATATTCTGCCTGGCTTTGGCGTGAATTCTCCTAATTTGTTCAGCCTTTGCTTTTCCATCTGCACTACATTTCACACTCAAAGGCAAAGAAATCAAGTCTAGAGGGGATTGTGGATTAAAGCCATAAACAATCTCAAATGTTTTCATAAAATCAGAAAGTACTAAGAGTGGAGAATTGATAAGCTTCTCTTTCAGGGCTGAAAATGCCTCTTCTTGAGCTGTTTCCCATCTGTATCCAACGTCCTTCTTAATGAATTCTGTTAGTGGTGCTGCAATGGTGCTGAAGTCCTTGACAAATCTCTTGTAGAAGCCAGCTAATCCATGAAAGCTCCTGACTTCTCCAACGTTTTTAGGTGTTGGCCAATCTCTGATTGCTTTGATCTTCTCATCATCTACTCTAACTCCATCTGCACTAACAACAAAGCCTAAAAAGACAATCTCAGTAGTACAGAATAAACATTTAGAACAATTAGTAAAGAGAGATTGAGAGCGAAGAATATCTGGAACCCTGCGGATGTGCTTTAAATGCTCTCCCAAACCTTTGTTGTAGATGATTATATCATCAAAGTAGACTACTACAAACAGTCCAATGAAAGGTCTGAGAGTGTGATTCATGAGACGCATGAACGTGCTGGGAGCATTTGTGAGACCAAACGGCATAACCAGCCACTCATATAAGCCTTGCTTGGTCTTGAATGCAGTCTTCCACTCATCCCCTTCCCTCATTCTGATATGGTGGTAACCACTTTTCAAACCGATTTTAGAGAAGATGGTGGATACACATAACTCATCCAGCATGTCATCAAGTCTTGGAATCGGATGTCTGTACTTCACTGAGATGTTGTTGATAGCTCTGTAGTCTACACACATCCTCCATGTCCCATCTTTCTTAGGCACTAACAACACTGGTACAGCACATGGGCTTAAACTCTCACGAATATAGCCCTTACTCATCAGCTCCTGTACTTGCTTCTGAAGCTCTTTAGTCTCAAGTGGATTAGTTCTGTAAGCTGGTTTGTTTGGCAACACAGAACCAGGCACTAATCAATATGATGCTCAATTCCACGAATTAGAGGCAATCCCGGTGGTATCTCTTTAGGAAAAACGTCGTCATACTCCTCTATGATCTGAATCATCTCATGTGGAAGCTCCTCTGAAGGTTTAGTACACGCCAATATCTCCTTGTACACAAACATAAAAGTAGTCATTTCTGGATCAAACAACTTGTTAAACTCACTGTGATTGATGTACAATGCATTTGACACTTTCTCCTTCTCCTTTTTGTTCATATGCATCTGATCCTTGTAAATTTCAGCTGGTGTGAGTGGAAGAAGAGTGATTTTTCGTCCCTTGTACTCAAACACCTGCTTGTTTGTGTACCCATCATGCATCACACGCCTATCATACTGCCATGGTATGCCCAACAGAACGTGACTAGACCTCATTGGCACAACATCACACAGCAACTCATCTTCATACTTCCCAATCGCCAACTTGATGAGTACTTGCTAAGAAACGGTTATAGCACCCTTGTTGTCTAACCACTGCAGCTGATACGGTTTAGGATGTGAAGTAGTCTTAAGATTAGGCTTCTTCACCATCTCCTCACTGGCGGCATTGGTGCAGCTGCCTCCATCAACAATCAAGGTGCAAACCTTATCCTCAACTACACATCTGGTGTGGAAGAGATTCTCACGCTGTTCCTTATCATCTGGATGAACCTGAATGCTCAATGCTCTGCGTGCAACAAGTAACTCTCCAACTGTTGCAGCTGCTTCTTCCTCCTCCAAATCGTCCTCTACCTCACTTTTTGAGCTATCCTGAGGCACAATCTCTCCTCCTTCTCTCAATAGAAACATCTTCTTATTAGGACAATCTCTGGAGTAGTGTCCCATTCCTTGACACTTGAAGCATCTGACATTGCTATTAGAAGTGCCATATCTGGTTTTAAGCTCTGTTTTGACCTCTTCTTTCACTACAGAGGCTGCGGGTATATTATCTTTGATTGGAGCTGTTTTGGTGAATTCTCTTGGCTTAGGGATACTAGAAGTGAAAGTAGACCTGCCAATTCTCCTCTTAAGCTGCGCCTCTATTAACTCAGCTTTGTGCACCATCTCCTGCACATCTTCATAATTCTGCAGCTTTACCTTATCTTGCAACTCTCTGTTCAATCCCCCAAGAAAACAAGACATCACCATATCATCACTGTCCCTCAAATCAGCTCTGATCATAAGTGTCTCCAACTCCTGATAGTATTCACGAACTGATCTGGTGCCTTGTACAAGGCGTCTCAACTTGCTAAGCATCTCTTTCTGATAGTGCGCATGCACAAACTTTCTCCTCATGTGTCTAACAAGTTCTCTCCAAGTGGTGATTGGAGGCTCTCTTTTTCTGTCTCTGAGGAGTCCCAACTGCTCCCACCACAACAATGCATAGCCATTAAACTCTGAGACTGCTATCTTAACCTTGTTAAGTTCATAAGTTCCCTGCACCAGAAAATTAGACTCCATCTTCCTCTCCCAATCCAAATATGTCTTTGTGTCATTAGTGCCATGAAAAGGAGGGAATTGGATCTTAATGTTGCTCAGCTGCTGTCTCAAAGGGTCATACTCACGTGCATTGCCTCGGTTTCTATGTCTCCTTAACGTTTCACCACTATATTCTGATCTTTCACCTTCTTCTGAATGCTCATGATCTGATTCCACATATATCCTATGTCCAGCAACGTAATCAGACCGTCTTTGTGGCTGTGAGCTTCTCCTTTGATTGCCAACTATTTCTCTATCCCTAATTGGTGATTTAAGGCGTCTAACTCTCTACTGTCTAGAAGAAGAACCCACGTGTGCCTTTCCTTTAGCAATCTTGATTGCTTCATTAGGACTAGGAGGCTCTGATGATTCTGGCTCGGTAGCACTTTGATCATTCTTTAGCTCTTTGAATCGGTTCTCAAACTTGCTATCAAGCTGCTCTAATTGCTGAATGAGCTGAGAAGCTATTGCTTGATTGGCTTCTTTGATTTGTCGAGCCATGACTTTGTTTAGAGCTTCCATAGCTTCAGCTGAAAACTCCATTGTACCTAAAAGGAAGTCAAAACAACTCACACTAACTAGTTCTTAGACAAAAGAAAGGAAATAAAAGCCTAAAAAAACAAAAATCCTAATCCTACTAGGAATAGGATTCCTAAACTAATCCTAATTCTAACAGGAAAATAGAAAACCTAATCCTAATTCTAATAGAAAAACAGAAACTAATCATAATTCTAATAGGAAAACTCAAAACCTAATCCTAATTCTAATAGGAAAACTCAAAATCTAATCCTAATTCTAATAGGAAAACAGAAACTAATCCTAATTCTAATAGGAAAACTCAAAACTAATCCTAATTCAATCAGGAAACGAAACCTAATCCTAATTCAATCAGGAAAACGAATCTAAACCCTAACAATGAATGAGAACGAAAATAACAAGAGAAAGAGAGATTAAGGTTAGAGATTTTCTCAGCCTTGGCACAGAGTTGGCTCTGATACCACTTGATGTGATTCTCCCTAGGATAGAACTCTGAAAATTGGTGCTAGAGTACTCGGAATCGAATGAAACTTAAGCAGCGGATAGATTGGAGTGTGAGAAACTCGGTTATGAGTTTTGAGCGGATTTGATCGAGTATTTCTTGAGATACGTGGCAAAGGTCTCTGTGAGACAAAGAACTGAAGGATTGATGGAGATGGATATGGCTGCTGATTCGTGTGAATTGGTGGGGTGACGAATTGAAGTGATTAAATGGATAGTTTCTGTGATTATATGAATTAAGTGAAGAATCTCTTGGCTCACAACGTGATAGGAGATTCAGGCTCTAGGATGTCCAGAACCGTGGCTTGAGAGCATGAAAACTTTAAAGAAGTCTTTTTGTCAAAATAATACTATAAAGAAGTTTACAGCAAGTTTTGGGGTTTAAATATAACCCTAGAACCAAAACAACATGTAGTTCTAAACAAAAACAACATGTAGTTTGAAACTTATAAAAAACAGCAAAGTGTTTAAATAAAAACAACGAGGCGTCCCCTAATGGTGCACCTCAAAATCTACTAAGTACAAAACCAGATTGGTTTGTACATTATTCTCCTAATGGTAAGACTCCTAAGTAACTCGCCGTAGTGATTCCATCTGCCTCATTAAAAACCATGAGAGAAAACCCAATTGGGACAAAACTCTCTATGGGAAAAATAGTACAAACTTCCTCACCTAAGTTACCTAGTTATCATTACCAGGAGAAGTCTTCAAGATGGAGATGTTGAAGACTTGTGCAGCTGCTAGCTCGTCAACTCCTTCGGCAATGAGGGAATGAGCTTCCTTGGCCATCTCCTTAGCTCTGGAACGTGTAATCCGACCCTCTACTTCAGGTGTTGTAGCTGTTGTGTCATTCACGATCATATCAAGATGCTCGCCAGCTTGAACTGAACCCCAAGGGGTGTAGAAACTGATCTGATATCACTCATGTTGAATGTCTTTAGGATTTGCTTGATGTAGCTTTCTTGTGACAGCTTTATTGTGTTCTGTTTTCTATCTCTGAAAATGTTCATACCTAGTATTTTCCTCGCTGGTCCTAGGTTCTTCATTTCTAACTGTTTGCTGAGTAGTTGTTTTAGAGTCACAATATGATGTTTCTGTGTTGATGTAATGAGCATATCATCTACGTATAGGAGAAGATATATCATGTCATCAACAGTTTTTCCTTTGTAATACACGCATGGATTATATTCACTCTTCTGAAAATGTTGTTTGCACATGAAATCATTGGACTTTGCTTTCCATTCTCTCGGTGACTACTTTAGACCATATAGAGATTTCTTGAGTAAACAAACTTTTCCTTCTTTGCTTTTTACCTCATAGCCTTCTGATTGATTCATGTAGATTTCTTCTTGTAATGTTCCGTGTAGGAAAGTTGTTTTTACATCCATCTGTTCTAGTTCCATGCCCCAATTAGTAATTGTAGATAAGAGTATCCTAATTGAAACATGTTTAACTACTGGTGCAAATACATCATTATAATCATCTGCCCCAACATAAGCATAACCCTTAGCAACCAATCTGCTTATATACCTTGGTTTTTCAACTCTTGGTATGCCTGGTTTTAACTTGAATAACCATTTGCATCCAATTACCTTTTGTTTCTGAGGTTTGTCGACTAGGATCCACGTGTTATTTCTGATAAGAGAATCCATTTCCTCATCAGATGCCTTTATCCATCTTTCTCTGTCTTTGCTTTGCATTGCCTCTGAGTAGGTTTTAGGTTCTCCAAGTTTGATTTCTTCAGAACTTGATAGTGCAAAAGCAAGTAAGTTATGCTTCTTCAAACCTAGAGGGGGGTCTTATATTTCTTCTTTTTCTATCTCGAGCTAATAGGTAGTCATCCAGAATAGTCTCCTCCCTTTCCGAATTTCCATAGTCTAAATGACTATCTTCTTCACTTATACCTTCTAAAGAATACTCTGGACTTGCTCCACCTGACCCTGCAATCCCCTTTAGCTGATCTTCCTCTCCAAGTATTTCCTCTAGATTCACTCTAAAAGTTACCCTTTTCTCGGATTTTCATTCTTCGTTTCTTTGCTCAGCCTTAGGTTTTTGTTCTTCTACAATAGAGTCCTTGTATAGCTCATCTTCATTAACGACCACATCTCTACTTATCACCAACTTCTCTTCTTTTATTAGCCAAATCTTGTAGCCCTTAGTTTCTATTCCATAGCTAATAAACACTCTTTTCACAGCTCTAGGACTTAACTTGTCTTGAATAGTGTGAACATATGCTATACACCCGAAACTTCTTAAGTGATTATACTCAGGTTTAGATTTAGACTACACTTCCTATGGTACATCAAAGTTAATTGATGTTGCTGGTGATTTGTTTATAACATATACTGTCGTATTTGCTGCCTCTGCCCAAAATTCCCCACCTAAGCCTGATTCTAATAGCATGCTTCTCACTTTCTCCATTATAGTTGTATTCATTCTTTCTGATACCCCATTTTGCTGTGGAGTATAAGCACAAGTTCTGTATCTTTTAGTTCTTGCTTATTTTCATAGGTCATCAAATTGTCTGTTGCAGTATTCGAGTTCATTGTTAGTCCTTAGACACTTGATCATTTTTCATGTTTGGTTTTTTATCAGCATTTTTCATTCCTTGAATGCTTGAAATGCATCACTCTTTCTTCTGAGAAACTGAATTCATACTTTTTTAGAGTAGTCATCGATAAAACCAATGAAATATTGGCATCCTGAAATGCTAAGTGTAGTGTTTTGTGAACCCCATAAATCCGAATGGATGTACTCTAAAGTACATTTTGTGGTGTGTTTTCCCTTCTGAAAACTGAGTCTATGAGTCTTTCCCAACGTACATGCTTCACAGAATCCCATTGCTTTTACTTCTCCTTTCTTTAGATGACCTTTTCTGACCAAAGTCTCCATTGATCTTTTTCTCATAAGAGACAATCTACGATGCCATCTCATTGTTATATCAATAGTTTCCTTTGCCACATTGACTTCTGAGCTTAGTACTTTGCCATCTAGGAAATATAGGTCGTTCTGATATTTACCAGATAAGAACTTGTCACCATTCTTCTTGAAAAACTGAATGCTAAAATCCTTTCCTTGATAGTAACACCCCATCTCTTCTAGTTGACCATAAGAAATTAGGTTCCTACTCATTTCTGGAACATATCTCACATCATTTAAGGTAACTAAGTTACCTTCTTTATTCTCAATTACGATCTTACCAACTCCCTTGACTGAGCAATATGAGTTGTTTCCCATGTAGACTTTGTTTTCTTCAAACTCTACCAGATACGTTATGAGGTCTTTCCTAGGAGTTATATGAAAAGTACAACCTGAATCCATTTCCCATTCCTCAGTAGTGCGATTAAACTTGCAATATATGATGAACTCTCTGAACCTGTTACTACAAAGTTTGCAAATTCCTTTCCCTTCCCATTCTTCTTTTGTGGGCAATCACGTTTCCAGTGATTTTCATCCCCACATATCCAGCATGTCTTGACTTCTTCAATGTTCTGTCTCGGCCTAGACTTAGATCTACCTTTGCTTTTTGATCTGCCTTTGTTCTTTCCAGAACCCTTTACACTTCTCTTTTCTGATCTGCCTCTGCCACCAACAGTTAGACCTTCTGAATGTGTTTTCTTTTTGTTTGATAACCCCTTTTGCCTTAGGTTTGATTCCATTCCATAGGCTCCTGTTATCACATCATCCATGGTTAATGTGTCTTTGGCATTTCCAAACTGTAGAGTATGTGTAAGCGGATCATATTGAGATGGTAGACTATTTAACAATGTTATTGCTTGATCCTTATCCTGAATGGTGACTTTTAAGCTTTCTAAGTCTCCGATTAGTTTTAGGAACACATCAAGATTCTCCTCAATAGATTTGTCTTCATCCATCCTGTATAATGAGAAACGTCTCTTTAGATAAACTCTATTAGTTTTAGTCTTAGTCTGGTAGTCACGTTCTAGGGCTTTCCATTGCTTGAACTCTGTAGGTTCATTCATTATTTTCCTCAATACCGAGTTTGATAGGCATTGCCCGAGCAGGCTCCTTGCTCTTCGATCCTTTAGCTCCCATTGAGGATCCTTTGAAATTGGCTTGCCTATCTTGATCTATTTTCCTTTTTCCTTGTCTGTCACAGATACTTCCTCCATAGGCCACACTTCTTCATGATCTCTCTCAAGAACCATGAGTCTCAAACTGTCCCGACATTCTATATTTCCATAATCCAAAGTATCCCATACCATCGAATTTCTCCACCTCAAACTTTCCTGAGATGACTTCCATGCTTGAATCTTTTGACTATTGAAAATTGGAACTTTTGTGCTTTTGAAAATTCTTTCAAGTGTTTCTGGTTCCTTGAAAAGCACGCAAATACTAACGCCTTTTGTATTTTTTTTCTTCTTCTTGCGAGCAAATCAAAATTTTCGACCTTCCTGTCTCCTCAACGTCTCCAAGAGAAGAAGATGAGGAACTGCAACAATCCTTCGTCTGGTAAACCCCCTTTCTTGAACCTCCTTACTTAATAATCTCCGAGCTTGATGTTGTTTAATCTTTCTCTACCACAGCTCTAATACCACTTGTTAAAGCATCGGTTCGATTAATAGCTCAATTTCAATGCGGATTAAGAATTGAGCTCGATTGATGCAGATTGAATCTTGGTTTGCGAAAGAAAGAAAATCGAACACAAGAGGTTATAGAGTTCCTCACTGAGAAATCAATGAGTACATCTCTCTTCGGAAATTAATCTGGAATCCATTAACACCTTGTTATCTTGTTCTGTTACAGAAGATTATCTCTGTGTACAAAAATAGTGGAAAAATCGCAGGGAAACACCAAATGAAGAAAAAGATGAACCTAACCTATATTCTGGTCAGGTTCGTTGATGAGCCGATGTTTGGCCTTCGGTCGGCCCAAAATATAAAACGAGCATCATAAAAACTTGGACCGAAGTTGGCCTTAGTCTCATTAAGCAGATCAATTGCTTAATGGGCTACCGGCTCGGCCCACAGTCCATGACTTGATACGACAAAACTAATATTTTTGTTATAGTGAAATGTCTGTAAATGAATTTATTCACCGAAACGTACCACAATAATGTTTATTGTGAGAACTCATAAACTGTCGTGTTATTTTCTGCAAAAGAATCATAATATACAAACAACATTAACAGAAAAATCACGTAACACAGTTTTAATCGATTAAATTTACTACAGTACTAACACATTTTGGTGAGACATATTTAAGCAAAGATAGTTTCAAATCTTGCATTTGCCACCTCACTAAAATCTATAGAACTTAGCGGTAGCGTCACGTCGAGTTACGAAACGGTCAAGTGTTTGACGTGAATTCGAATATTACTCTCTTATATAAAATATTATTGTTTGGCTTTTGCATAATGAGTGATGGAGACCCACACTCATTTGATTAGACATAATTTTTACGCAATAGATAAATGAAACATTCATAGCTTAATGTTTGCAAACCCACACGCACAGTCACACATACAAATAAAATTAGAGTTTTGTTCAATTCTCTCCGACAAATAAAGCAAATAATGTTTTGTGTTTTGATAATCAAGAAAAAGTAAACCGGAAAAAAAATTGAATCCCGGTTCCTTTTCTGCTTCTTCTCAGTCGTGTTTTGTTTTTATAATTATTTGCATAGAGACAGAATGCCATCATTATTCTCTCTTGCTGCAGTCTGCTCCAATGTAAACCGAACCGATTAACCATAACACTTATCGAATCCTCTCTACCAATTTGTAAGAATTAAAAACCGGTTCACTTGTTCAACCATTGAAAAAGTGAACCGGTTCACAAGTGGATTACATTGACAATTTCCGAGTAAAATTTTTCAAGCCGGTTCGGTTCGGTAACCAATTTGATTTATGGTTTGTTAGGTCTATAAGCGGGTTGGTTAATTAAACGACGTAGTTTTTGTCTTAGAGCATCGGCCCAAACTAAGCCCACGTCTCGTTGCTTGTTCTTCATCTCCACCATCACAAGTTCGTCTGTTAGCCGGCGAACTTTGACTACGACATTGGCTATTCCATGTGGCCCTTCAAGCTTCATAGCTCTCTCCTTCTTCTTCGCGATTCTCAGATTCAACTGTTTCGCTACTTCTTCCACCTTCATCATTATCTCCGCCGGGTTCTCATCGGAAACGAACTGGTCACAGTGGTCCGGTGTCACGAAATTACTAAACAAACCGGCAAGATTCGAAGTCGACGCCGATGCAATTATGTCAAATGCGTTTAGTTTCTTCCCGCTTTCCTCTAGATCGTAATCATCGGCTTGAATTCCTATGATCTCATTCGGATCTACTCCATGATTGAACCAAGGATCGTGTAAAATCTCCTCCACGGTGATCCTCTGTACTGGATCTGGATCTAAAAGACGGCGGAGCAATCTCCGTAGATCTGAAGACGTCCATTCCGGTAATTTGTATTGAGCCTTGTGGATTTTCCGGTAGAGTCCCATTAAATTTGGATCACGAAACGGCAAGTAACCGGCGTTAAGGAGGAACAAAACGACGCCGCATGACCAAATATCCGCCTTAGCACCGTCGTATCCTTTCTTCAAAAGAAGCTCCGGTGCTACGTAAGCCGGAGTTCCACAAAGAGTGTGCAACATCCCGTCAGGTCGAATCTGCTCCTTCATCGCACTGAGACCAAAATCCGAAACCTTAAGATCTCGATTCTCATCGAGAAGAAGATTCTCCGGTTTCAAATCACGATGGAAAACTCCTCTTGCGTGACAATACCTCACCGCCGAAATCAATTGCCGGAAATATTTCCGACTAAGTCCTTCCGTGAAACGATTACTCGTGACTCTAGAGAAAAGCTCACCTCCTTTAGCTAACTCCATGACGAAATAGATCTTCGTTTTGGTAGCCAAAACTTCGTTGAGAAGCACAACATAAGGATGACGAAGACGGCGCATAACAGATATTTCTCTCTTAACGTGCGCCGTTAAACCATCTTTCAAACGCTTCTTCTGCACGACTTTGATCGCGACGCTTTCACGAGTTTGAACATCTTCAGCTTGGTACACTTTAGCAAACGCGCCGATTCCGAGAAGCTCCCCGAGATCGTATTTACCGAATAACGCCGATTTGTTATCGTCTCCGATTACGTCAACGATGATTGAATCGGAAGAGTTCGAATCTTCTGCCATTGAAAATGAAAAACAGAAATATGGAAATAGTCTAAAATACCAAACAAAACAAATTGATAAAGTTTATGCGCGCGAGGCCTCTACTTATTGTAAATTCTCAAATTGCCACGTTAACTATTTTTTAAAATTATCTTTGACTTTTATATTTATTTTGGAGTATTTAAAATTAAAGAAAGAAATGATCGTAAACGACAATTTCAATGCCATAGTTTTCACGATTTTACTAATTCTAATAGTTGCTATAATATCAACTAGGTTAAAGATAAGGTCAATTTGTCCTAAGAGTAATTAAGATTCCAGGAACAGCTTTTGTTGTTGATTAATTATCAAAATTTTCAGCCTTGTACGGTCAAAACATTCTAAATAATGCTACGTAGGATTCAAAGCCTTAATTTATTTATATAGTGAGGAAACTCAATATTAAATATTCATCGTTGACAAAAATAAAAGATATAAAAGAAATTGAATAAAACAACGTGGATGTACGTCATGCCTATAGAATGTTAAGTTTTTATGAAGATGGTTAATGCTTCACCGGTTTAGATGGTGGTTGGTCTGGTTCAGAGGTCACGTCTTGGTTCTTCCCAATTTTATTTTATATTGTTAACCCGGTTATGGTTTTCTTTTGAAATCTTTCTTTGAACCACGTTGCGTTTTTTGGATTGTTGAGATACTCTCAAACTGTAATGTTTCTATGTTCTTTTGCTTTGTTGACATGTAGAAAATAGAATTTTGGATGGATTTATCAACAAGCGAAGAGCAACCAATCTTGGATATGTGTTTTTTTGTCAACATTTAGATTAAAAATATTCTATCCATAATTTTTTTAATCTATTATAATAGAATAAGAAGGATATATATTTTAAGTAGGGATATTTAGACACAATGTTAAAAGTGTGGACAGACAGATCAATAATCATTAACGATTGTAATTTATCAGTTGGTCTGTCTCTAACAACATCTAATAGTTAGCGACCTCATCAAACTCTATAGCATCATCCAGTCAATGAATAATCTTCAAATTTGAGTGACAAAGCAATACCAACTAAATTTGGATAATCTCAGCATATAAGAGTTACTTGATAGCTGAACTTTAATTAATTTTTCAATAAAAGCAATAATGGGAGAAATTTTCTTATAATTTATTAGACATTGGATTCGTGTATCCAAGTCATTTGTGTGTGGAGTAACATCATGTTACTACCTCTCTGATTGTTGAAATGGCCAAAATTTAATCCTTACACGTGGTGGTCTTGTGCACACAAAAAAATGAATAAAATGATACAATGGCAAAAACTCGACAAAGTAATTAAGTAAAACTCTTAACTAATCCATGGTTCCCAATTATGTATAATTTAACTAGATTTCGTTAGGATTTATGCTATCCAAATGCAATTCAATTTAATGACTTAATAATGTATGTGAAAAAACACATTCTACTTGTAAGCCAATAAAGAAATTCTTATATATATAAAATATGGATTTTTACTCATTACTAATTAATTTTAAATTAAAAGCTAATAATTTAATACTACTAGCTAATAAATTATTTATAGGAGTTTTTTTTGTCCTCACTTAAAATTTAGTAAATTTCTAAATATACGAATTAGCCAATGGAATGTTGGAACTCAAAAAAGAGGAACACCACCAACAAACTGATACTAGAAGTTGACAAGACTGATTTTCGAATGAAAGTTAGGCTAAATGTTCAGACCATAATCAAGATCTAATCTTAAAATCTGGTAAGAGGAAACCAACAAAGTCATTTAACCGCTTCACCAACCACCACATCAGAAAGATATCGATCGAATGATTAAAGGCCAAGAGTCCCTTATAATTAGGAGTGTCAATATGAGCCGTTAGCTCATGAGCTGACACAGCTCAGTAAAACTTTATGCGAACGTGAGTTATGTTCTTAAGCTCATTTAATAAATAAGCTAAATGAACTCGGTCTAATTTAGCTTATGAGTTTTGTGAGCGAGCTTCAATGAGTATGAGCTAACTCATGAACTCCACTTTTTTTTAACTTAAATGAAAATTATTCTTTTATGTTGTATATGAAAATTTTCATTTAGAAAAATATAAATTATCTTTTTAGAAAATAGAAATTATCCACTTAGAAAAATAGAAACTATCGTATAAAATATAGAAGTTATACTATTCAGATTTCTTTTGAAAACATATAAATACACATCATGTTTTTAAGATCATGTATCTCTTACGTTAAAAAAGACTAGAATATAGATCTGTGTGATAAATAGGTTTTATGATTTTTTTAATATATACTATGTTTTTATAATATTGAAAATTTATGTTAATTACTAATTTTAGAAATCCAATTTTACATAAAACGATAATGAAAATTTTTGAACGGTTAGATTTGATATGTGGAAGAGTCATGTTGATTATTAGATTTTAAAACCCAATTTTATATAATAGGATATGGATCTGTGCGTGCTCGGGTTTCATGAATTTTTTTTCATTTATATTACCTTTTTAAAAAATTCATGATGATTACTAATTTTTTAAATCCAACTTTACATAATATGATACTGCAAAAATTTTAACCGTTGAATTTGACGTGTGAAAGAATCGTGTTGATAACTAACTTTGTAAATCCAACTTTATATAATAGGATATGGATACATCGATGCACGGGTTTTATGATTTTTATGTATATTATATTTTTGATAATATTTAAAATTCTTTTTGATTACTAAATTTTGAAATACAACTTTAAATAATATGATAATGCAAAATTTTGAACCGTTGGATTTAACATATGGAAGAGTCATGTTGATTACAAACTTTTGAAACCCAACTTTGTATACTAGGATATGGACCCGTGTGATGCACGGATTTTATGAATTGTTTTTGATGTAAATTTCATTTTTGATAATATCTAAAATTTGTGTTGATTGTTAAATTTTGAAACCCAACTTTACATAATATGATACTGCAAAATTTTGTACTGTTAGATTTGACATGTGAAAAGTCTCGTTGATTACTAACTTTTGAAACTCAATTTCAAATAATATGATATGAACAAGTGTGATGCACGAGTTTTATCAATTTTTAAAAAAGTATATTATATTTTTATAATATTTTAAATTCTTGTTGATTACAAATTTTTGAAATCAAACTTTACGTAGTATGATATTGTAAAATTTTGAATTGTTGGATTTGATATGTGAAAGAGTTGCGTTGATTACTAATTTTTTAAACCTAACTTTATATAATAGGATATGGATACGTGCGATGTAGGAGTTTCATGATTTTTCTAATGTATATCACATTTTTGATAATATTTAAAATTTTTGTTGATTACTAAATTTTGAAATCCAACTTTACATATGATACTACAAAATTTTGAACCGTTGGATTTGATATGTAGAAGAATCTCGTTGATTACTAACTTTTAAAACCTAAGTTTATATAATAGGATATAAAATTATTAGTCTTTGTGTCTAAAATATCTTACGAAATCTTTAAGAACATCCCACATTAAAAAGAAAGAGAATTCTTCTCTGCCTCTACCTCTACCGTATAAGATATGAGATTCTCCAACTAGAACATCTGTAGTTCTGATTCTTGACTAATGTCAAGTACAGTATTGACCGAGAGGCCTCATCGTGGAGACCATCAAATCATTGTAGCTATATACGAGGCTTCAAGATTGTGCGTCTATGTGGCCCTATATTCATGGAAACATCAATCTCTTTACTTATTTTTAATGAATTAAAATACGTCATTCTCAATTTCATTATTGATTTTTTCATTGTTATCGTCATTACGCATCAATATATATGCTTTAAGTAGACACCATCCTCGACACTTTGATGGTTATAAGTAAGCCATCAACATCATCCGTACCATCACAACCACACTCACCGTGAAGTCTTAATCTAGAAAATTTCTTCTTTGTCAAGCATCATCATGGCTTGCTTTCTTTACATAGTAATTAAAAAAAACGACCAAGCAAATTTGGACCAAAAACTCAGTAAGATTAGGATTGTTTTTTTTTTTAACTTTTATAATACAAATTTTGTTTAAGTTTTACATATACAACCAAAGCTTAAACAAACTATACCATTCGATTATCCACGATCCAAGCATTACGCATGCATCTCTCCCACACACTTACAAAAATATACATATATGAGTATTTCTTAAGTAGCCATATGTGATCCATAACTCCAAAATAATTGGAAGAAGAAAAGTAAGAGGAAAGCGGTGAAAATCTGATGGGTTAAAGAGAAGGTTTTGGAAGCTTTTGCAATCGAAGCTTGTGATAAGAAAAGAGACATGCACTTGAGTTCTATTGAGAATGAAGTTCGTGAGCCATACACATCTGGATGATAGATGATCTCTCCTTGACGACATTTAAATTCTCCCAAACTCCAATCCTATAGTTTCATATAGAAGATTACAATACAATTAAATAATGATATAATATTGAGATTATTAGTTTGATAATGATATTGAGATTTTTGTTTAAAAAAAACTCTAGTCATTTTTTGAAATTTTATCTTTTATCTCTAAAAGTAAAACCATGAAACCGAAAATAATATGCTATATAAAAATTATGCAAAGTTTCAAAGAGTTTTTAAATTTAATAGTTATAATACATACCTCAAGCTGGCGACCAAAAGTGACAAGGATAGTGTCGGGATCAGCATGAAAAGAAAGTGGGCCTTTGCCTGAGTTAACACGAAACTCGCAGTTCTTAGCCGGAATGTGAAGGCTAAGTGTGTAATGTTGCATTTCATCGGTCTTCTCTTTGGGCAAAGGTGGACTTTGCTCAGTTACATGTTCATGATTATACCTGTAAACACTAAGAACAGATTCTCCTCTTTGTATTCTTTTATCACTTTGTCTTTTCGAGTTCTCTACCATTATTTGCCCTAGTTTTCTCGCGATCCCTTCAAGCTTATCAGCTACATTCTCCATTTCTTGGCTGCAACAAAAATTAGAGAAAACATTTAACTTTTACCTAGCTATTTTACTGTAGATTTAAATCGTTAACTAAACCAAATTAGATTTGAACGATAATAATTTTTGTTTTTTTGGTCAACAATTAAATTGACAAAATTCGATTTATAACCAAAATCTACCAAAAAATCTCATGATGTCAAATTTATTGACTGAATCATCTATCAATATATGGAGAATAACTCGATAACTACTATTAATTCAGTGAGACTAATTGGCTTGCTCAATGAAAGTTTACTATTTAAATCTAAAATCAACATATATAATGTTTAAAGTAGCTTTGTTTCGACCAAAAAGATTAGCTATGTAAAAGTTGAAAGTTTTTTTTGATGTTAAGATTACATTTTTCTCATTCAAGTTTATACCATTTACTCATTATTACTGAATTTTATATTCACAAATTGAAAAAGCCCATTAAGGGGCCCATTACCTGAAGCAGCGATATCTTTCCGGTCCGATATACTCGCGCGCCCATTCCATGCGTTCTTTCCACGACCGAACCCAAACAATCTCATCTCTATTTCCGACAACACTCCGATGAAACCCGGTGTCTCTTCCTTCCAAAACTCCGAAAACCCGACCCGATTCTCTCACAAGAGATCTTAGCTCTTCGCTCGATACCCCATGGTAGCTTACACGAAACGCCCCGAACTCCCTCGCAGATCGTACCAACCGATCAACCGAACCTTCTCTCCTCGACGTCAATAACCGGAAATCTATCTCCGCTGGGATCAAATGACGCGAACCGCACGACTCACCTCCGTGATGAGATTCCGGAAGCGTAAGCTCTGGAACCTGAACCGATCTTTCAATGACTTCGGTGAGAATCTCGCTAGCTGCAGAACGAGATCCTTTGGCTCTAGGGATTGGAGAAGGAGGTGCTGGTGGTGGAGTCAATGAAGATACGGTCAATTGGCTCCTTGTTCGCATCAAAGCCATTGGAGAGAAGGATCCGAAGGTTTCAGGCGGTTTCTAAATTATAAATCCACCTCAAAAAAACAAAATTGAAAAAGAATTGTTGAATCAATTGTTAAGGAACTTTTTTATATATATTTTTGTCAACGTTAGAGGCACATTCGTCGTGTATAATTTTTGTTTATTTTTTATCTAAAGTAAGTGAGGGTCCATTACTGATTCTAAATGAAGATATTGGTTATGATGACATGTTGAATCATGAATCAATGATGATGATATGGTTTCTATAACTTCATTTTTGCTGTCGAGATTTCAATATTATTACATCAGATGGAGAAGTGGTACCTAAATATTGGGCCAATAAATGGGCTGCATTAAATGTTTGAACCGGCCCACATGTTCAATTTCAGAAGAAGTGGTGGGTTTCTCTATTAATCTCATGGATACGATGACTTTTGGATATTTACGAAGACAAAGCTTCGAACTA
>JAKUCM010000700.1:0-77489 GCA_023374145.1 Lepidium sativum | reverse complement strand
GAGTTTTCCGAACCCTTGCTCCTTGCGTGCTTTACTTCGTTGATCTATCAATAAATCGTACTTTCTTCTCAATTAAGTGTTGTTTCCATGTTGTATACGATTCGACTCTGTTTTTCTATATTAGATATGCATGAGTTGTAAGTTTAACACTTCTACACAAATGACGCCATATGAAGCTATGTTTGGACAGCAATCTCCGATTCATCCACCGTATTTACATAGCGAATCAAAAGTGGCTGTTGTTGCATAAAACTTACAAGAACGAGTGAGTATGATTGAAATATTGAAGTTTCATCTCTTGCGTGCACAACATTGCATGAAGCAAAACCCGATGTGAATAGGGTCAGAGAAGGAGTTTGACATTGGAGATTATGTCTATGTTAAGTTACAACCTTATCGCCAAAACTCTGCTGTGACTCGTGCAAATCAAAAGCTGAGTCCGAAATATTATGGTCCTTACCGTATTATCGATAAGTGTGGATGAGATGCATACAAATTGGATCTTCCAGCAACTTCAAAGATTTATCCAGTCTTTCGTGTTTCCCAACCGAAAGTCCTTGTTGGTAATATTCCTATTTCGTCTACATTACAAAGTTCGGTCTCTGATGTTCTAATTAAAGAACATGAGGCAATTTTGGAAAGGAAGACGGTACAACGTCAAGGTCGTGCTGTTACAATGGTATTGGTTAAGTGGACACATTTGGATGAAGCTGAAACTACATGGGAATTTTATTTTCCTTTGCAGAAGAAGTTTCCTTCATTTACACCTTGAAGAAAAGGTTCTTCAAACCCGGGGGATTTGTTATAGGAATGGCACATGATTGATATGAAGAAGGGTCACCCTGGTTGCTTCGTGATCAAGTTATTTACGATTCACTAGATAGATGTTTTTCTCCTATCTTCTAATCTTGTCCCTAGTTTTACTAGGTTAAGTTTTCATCTCTTATAAACGATTTTTCCTTGTCCTTATATTCATTACCCAAAAACTCTTCGGACATATTGTTACAACTCTTAAGTCGTGCTCTTAAGCTTTGTATTGTTGCTTGTGAGTTTTCCGAACCCTTGCTCCTTGCGTTCTTTACTTCGTTGATCTATCAATAAATCGTACTTTCTTCTCAATTAAGTGTTGTTTCCATGTTGTATACGATTCGACTCTGTTTTTCTATATTAGATATGCATGAGTTGTAAGTTTAACACTTCTACACAAATGACGCCATATGAAGCTATGTTTGGACAGCAATCTCCGATTCATCCACCGTATTTACATAGCGAATCAAAAGTGGCTGTTGTTGCATAAAACTTACAAGAACGAGTGAGTATGATTGAAATATTGAAGTTTCATCTCTTGCGTGCACAACATTGCATGAAGCAAAACCCGATGTGAATAGGGTCAGAGAAGGAGTTTGACATTGGAGATTATGTCTATGTTAAGTTACAACCTTATCGCCAAAACTCTGCTGTGACTCGTGCAAATCAAAAGCTGAGTCCGAAATATTATGGTCCTTACCGTATTATCGATAAGTGTGGATGAGATGCATACAAATTGGATCTTCCAGCAACTTCAAAGATTTATCCAGTCTTTCGTGTTTCCCAACCGAAAGTCCTTGTTGGTAATATTCCTATTTCGTCTACATTACAAAGTTCGGTCTATGATGTTCTAATTAAAGAACACGAGGCAATTTTGGAAAGGAAGATGGTACAACGTCAAGGTCGTGCTGTTACAATGGTATTGGTTAATTGGACACATTTGGATGAAGCTGAAACTACATGGGAATTTTATTTTCCTTTGCAGAAGAAGTTTCCTTCATTTACACCTTGAAGAAAAGGTTCTTCAAATCCGGGGGATTTGCTATAGGAATGGCACATGATTGATATGAAGAAGGGTCACCCTGGTTGCTTCGTGATCAAGTTATTTACGATTCACTAGATAGATGTTTTTCTCCTATCTTCTAATCTTGTCCCTAGTTTTACTAGGTTAAATTTTCATCTCTTATAAACGATTTTTCCTTGTCCTTATATTCATTACCCAAAAACTCTTCGGACATATTGTTACAACTCTTAAGTCGTGCTCTTAAGCTTTGTATTGTTGCTTGTGAGTTTTCCGAACCCTTGCTCCTTGCGTGCTTTACTTCGTTGATCTATCAATAAATCGTACTTTCTTCTCAATTAAGTGTTGTTTCCATGTTGTATACGATTCGACTCTGTTTTTCTATATTAGATATGCATGAGTTGTAAGTTTAACACTTCTACACAAATGACGCCATACGAAGCTATGTTCGGACAGCAATCTCCGATTCATCCACCGTATTTACATAGCGAATTAAAAGTGGCTGTTGTTGCATAAAACTTACAAGAACGAGTGAGTATGATTGAAATATTGAAGTTTCATCTCTTGCATGCACAACATTGCATGAAGCAAAACACTGATGTGAATAGGTCAGAGAAAGAGTTTGACATTGGAGATTATGTCTATGTTAAGTTACAACCTTATCGCCAAAACTCTGCTGTGACTCGTGCAAATCAAAAGCTGAGTCCGAAATATTATGGTCCTTACCGTATTATCGATAAGTGTGGATCAGATGCATCCAAATTGGATCTTCCAGCAACTTCAAAGATTCATCCTGTCTTTCGTGTTTCCCAACCGAAAGTCCTTGTTGGTAATATTCCTATTTCGTCTACATTACAAAGTTCGGTCTCTGATGTTCTATTTAAAGAACACGAGGCAATTTTGGAAAGGAAGATGGTACAACGTCAAGGTCGTGCTGTTACAATGGTATTGGTTAAGTGGACACTTTTGGATGAAGCTGAAACTACATGGGAATTTTATTTTGCTTTGCAGAAGAAATTTCCTTCATTTACACCTTGAAGAAAAGGTTCTTCAAACCCGGGGGATTTGTTATAGGAATGGCACATGATTGATATGAAGAAGGGTGACCATGGTTGCTTCGTGATCACGTTATTTACGATTCACTAGATAGATGTTTTTCTCCTATCTTCTAATCTTGTCCCTAGTTTTACTAGGTTAAGTTTTCATCTCTTATAAACGATTTTTCCTTGTCCTTATATTCATTACCCAAAAACTCTTCGGACATATTGTTACATCTCTTAAGTCGTGCTCTTAAGCTTTGTATTGTTGCTTGTGAGTTTTCCGAACCCTTGCTCCTTGCGTGCTTTACTTCGTTGATCTATCAATAAATCGTACTTTCTTCTCAATTAAGTGTTGTTTCCATGTTGTATACGATTCGACTCTGTTTTTCTATATTAGATATGCATGAGTTGTAAGTTTAACACTTCTACACAAATGACGCCATATGAAGCTATGTTTGGACAGCAATCTCCGATTCATCCACCGTATTTACATAGCGAATCAAAAGTGGCTGTTGTTGCATAAAACTTACAAGAACGAGTGAGTATGATTGAAATATTGAAGTTTCATCTCTTGCGTGCACAACATTGCATGAAGCAAAACCCGATGTGAATAGGGTCAGAGAAGGAGTTTGACATTGGAGATTATGTCTATGTTAAGTTACAACCTTATCGCCAAAACTCTGCTGTGACTCGTGCAAATCAAAAGCTGAGTCCGAAATATTATGGTCCTTACCGTATTATCGATAAGTGTGGATGAGATGCATACAAATTGGATCTTCCAGCAACTTCAAAGATTTATCCAGTCTTTCGTGTTTCCCAACCGAAAGTCCTTGTTGGTAATATTCCTATTTCGTCTACATTACAAAGTTCGGTCTCTGATGTTCTAATTAAAGAACATGAGGCAATTTTGGAAAGGAAGACGGTACAACGTCAAGGTCGTGCTGTTACAATGGTATTGGTTAAGTGGACACATTTGGATGAAGCTGAAACTACATGGGAATTTTATTTTCCTTTGCAGAAGAAGTTTCCTTCATTTACACCTTGAAGAAAAGGTTCTTCAAACCCGGGGGATTTGTTATAGGAATGGCACATGATTGATATGAAGAAGGGTCACCCTGGTTGCTTCGTGATCAAGTTATTTACGATTCACTAGATAGATGTTTTTCTCCTATCTTCTAATCTTGTCCCTAGTTTTACTAGGTTAAGTTTTCATCTCTTATAAACGATTTTTCCTTGTCCTTATATTCATTACCCAAAAACTCTTCGGACATATTGTTACAACTCTTAAGTCGTGCTCTTAAGCTTTGTATTGTTGCTTGTGAGTTTTCCGAACCCTTGCTCCTTGCGTTCTTTACTTCGTTGATCTATCAATAAATCGTACTTTCTTCTCAATTAAGTGTTGTTTCCATGTTGTATACGATTCGACTCTGTTTTTCTATATTAGATATGCATGAGTTGTAAGTTTAACACTTCTACACAAATGACGCCATATGAAGCTATGTTTGGACAGCAATCTCCGATTCATCCACCGTATTTACATAGCGAATCAAAAGTGGCTGTTGTTGCATAAAACTTACAAGAACGAGTGAGTATGATTGAAATATTGAAGTTTCATCTCTTGCGTGCACAACATTGCATGAAGCAAAACCCGATGTGAATAGGGTCAGAGAAGGAGTTTGACATTGGAGATTATGTCTATGTTAAGTTACAACCTTATCGCCAAAACTCTGCTGTGACTCGTGCAAATCAAAAGCTGAGTCCGAAATATTATGGTCCTTACCGTATTATCGATAAGTGTGGATGAGATGCATACAAATTGGATCTTCCAGCAACTTCAAAGATTTATCCAGTCTTTCGTGTTTCCCAACCGAAAGTCCTTGTTGGTAATATTCCTATTTCGTCTACATTACAAAGTTCGGTCTCTGATGTTCTAATTAAAGAACATGAGGCAATTTTGGAAAGGAAGACGGTACAACGTCAAGGTCGTGCTGTTACAATGGTATTGGTTAAGTGGACACATTTGGATGAAGCTGAAACTACATGGGAATTTTATTTTCCTTTGCAGAAGAAGTTTCCTTCATTTACACCTTGAAGAAAAGGTTCTTCAAACCCGGGGGATTTGTTATAGGAATGGCACATGATTGATATGAAGAAGGGTCACCCTGGTTGCTTCGTGATCAAGTTATTTACGATTCACTAGATAGATGTTTTTCTCCTATCTTCTAATCTTGTCCCTAGTTTTACTAGGTTAAGTTTTCATCTCTTATAAACGATTTTTCCTTGTCCTTATATTCATTACCCAAAAACTCTTCGGACATATTGTTACAACTCTTAAGTCGTGCTCTTAAGCTTTGTATTGTTGCTTGTGAGTTTTCCGAACCCTTGCTCCTTGCGTTCTTTACTTCGTTGATCTATCAATAAATCGTACTTTCTTCTCAATTAAGTGTTGTTTCCATGTTGTATACGATTCGACTCTGTTTTTCTATATTAGATATGCATGAGTTGTAAGTTTAACACTTCTACACAAATGACGCCATACGAAGCTATAATCGGACAGCAATCTCCGATTCATCCACCGTATTTACATAGCGAATTAAAAGTGGCTGTTGTTGCATAAAACTTACAAGAACGAGTGAGTATGATTGAAATATTGAAGTTTCATCTCTTGCGTGCACAACATTGCATGAAGCAAAACCCGATGTGAATAGGGTCAGAGAAGGAGTTTGACATTGGAGATTATGTCTATGTTAAGTTACAACCTTATCGCCAAAACTCTGCTGTGACTCGTGCAAATCAAAAGCTGAGTCCGAAATATTATGGTCCTTACCGTATTATCGATAAGTGTGGATGAGATGCATACAAATTGGATCTTCCAGCAACTTCAAAGATTTATCCAGTCTTTCGTGTTTCCCAACCGAAAGTCCTTGTTGGTAATATTCCTATTTCGTCTACATTACAAAGTTCGGTCTCTGATGTTCTAATTAAAGAACATGAGGCAATTTTGGAAAGGAAGACGGTACAACGTCAAGGTCGTGCTGTTACAATGGTATTGGTTAAGTGGACACATTTGGATGAAGCTGAAACTACATGGGAATTTTATTTTCCTTTGCAGAAGAAGTTTCCTTCATTTACACCTTGAAGAAAAGGTTCTTCAAACCCGGGGGATTTGTTATAGGAATGGCACATGATTGATATGAAGAAGGGTCACCCTGGTTGCTTCGTGATCAAGTTATTTACGATTCACTAGATAGATGTTTTTCTCCTATCTTCTAATCTTGTCCCTAGTTTTACTAGGTTAAGTTTTCATCTCTTATAAACGATTTTTCCTTGTCCTTATATTCATTACCCAAAAACTCTTCGGACATATTGTTACAACTCTTAAGTCGTGCTCTTAAGCTTTGTATTGTTGCTTGTGAGTTTTCCGAACCCTTGCTCCTTGCGTGCTTTACTTCGTTGATCTATCAATAAATCGTACTTTCTTCTCAATTAAGTGTTGTTTCCAGACTCTGTTTTTCTATATTAGATATGCATGAGTTGTAAGTTTAACACTTCTACACAAATGACGCCATACGAAGCTATAATCGGACAGCAATCTCCGATTCATCCACCGTATTTACATAGCGAATTAAAAGTGGCTGTTGTTGCATAAAACTTACAAGAACGAGTGAGTATGATTGAAATATTGAAGTTTCATCTCTTGCGTGCACAACATTGCATGAAGCAAAACACTGATGTGAATAGGTCAGAGAAAGAGTTTGACATTGGAGATTATGTCTATGTTAAGTTACAACCTTATCGCCAAAACTCTGCTGTGACTCGTGCAAATCAAAAGCTGAGTCCGAAATATTATGGTCCTTACCGTATTATCGATAAGTGTGGATCAGATGCATCCAAATTGGATCTTCCAGCAACTTCAAAGATTCATCCTGTCTTTCGTGTTTCCCAACCGAAAGTCCTTGTTGGTAATATTCCTATTTCGTCTACATTACAAAGTTCGGTCTCTGATGTTCTAATTAAAGAACACGAGGAAATTTTGGAAAGGAAGATGGTACAACGTCAAGGTCGTGCTGTTACAATGGTATTGGTTAAGTGGACACATTTGGATGAAGCTGAAACTACATGGGAATTTTATTTTTCTTTGCAGAAGAAGTTTCCTTCATTTACACCTTGAAGAAAAGGTTCTTCAAACCCGGGGGATTTGTTATAGGAATGGCACATGATTGATATGAAGAAGGGTGACCATGGTTGCTTCGTGATCACGTTATTTACGATTCACTAGATAGATGTTTTTCTCCTATCTTCTAATCTTGTCCCTAGTTTTACTAGGTTAAGTTTTCATCTCTTATAAACGATTTTTCCTTGTCCTTATATTCATTACCCAAAAACTCTTCGGACATATTGTTACATCTCTTAAGTCGTGCTCTTAAGCTTTGTATTGTTGCTTGTGAGTTTTCCGAACCCTTGCTCCTTGCGTGCTTTACTTCGTTGATCTATCAATAAATCGTACTTTCTTCTCAATTAAGTGTTGTTTCCATGTTGTATACGATTCGACTCTGTTTTTCTATATAAGATATGCATGAGTTGTAAGTTTAACACTTCTACACAAATGACGCCATATGAAGCTATGTTTGGACAGCAATCTCCGATTCATCCACCGTATTTACATAGCGAATCAAAAGTGGCTGTTGTTGCATAAAACTTACAAGAACGAGTGAGTATGATTGAAATATTGAAGTTTCATCTCTTGCGTGCACAACATTGCATGAAGCAAAACCCGATGTGAATAGGGTCAGAGAAGGAGTTTGACATTGGAGATTATGTCTATGTTAAGTTACAACCTTATCGCCAAAACTCTGCTGTGACTCGTGCAAATCAAAAGCTGAGTCCGAAATATTATGGTCCTTACCGTATTATCGATAAGTGTGGATCAGATGCATCCAAATTGGATCTTCCAGCAACTTCAAAGATTCATCCTGTCTTTCGTGTTTCCCAACCGAAAGTCCTTGTTGGTAATATTCCTATTTCGTCTACATTACAAAGTTCGGTCTCTGATGTTCTAATTAAAGAACACGAGGCAATTTTGGAAAGGAAGATGGTACAACGTCAAGGTCGTGCTGTTACAATGGTATTGGTTAAGTGGACACATTTGGATGAAGCTGAAACTACATGGGAATTTTATTTTGCTTTGCAGAAGAAGTTTCCTTCATTTACACCTTGAAGAAAAGGTTCTTCAAACCCGGGGGATTTGTTATAGGAATGGCACATGATTGATATGAAGAAGGGTGACCATGGTTGCTTCGTGATCACGTTATTTACGATTCACTAGATAGATGTTTTTCTCATATCTTCTAATCTTGTCCCTAGTTTTACTAGGTTAAGTTTTCATCTCTTATAAACGATTTTTCCTTGTCCTTATATTCATTACCCAAAAACTCTTCGGACATATTATTACATCTCTTAAGTTGTGCTCTTAAGCTTTGTATTGTTGCTTGTGAGTTTTCCGAACCTTTGCTCCTTGCGTGCTTTACTTCGTTGATCTATCAATAAATCGTACTTTCTTCTCAATTAAGTGTTGTTTCCATGTTGTATACGATTCGACTCTGTTTTTCTATATTAGATATGGACAAGTTGTAATTTTAACACTTCTACACAAATGACGCCATACGAAGCTATGTTAGGACAGCAATCTCCGATTCATCTACCGTATTTACATAGCGAATCAAAAGTGGCTGTTGTTGCACAAAACTTACAAGAACGAGAGAGTATGATTAAAATATTGAAGCTTCATCTCTTGCGTGCACAACATTGCATGAAGCAAAACACCGATGTGAATAGGTCAGAGAAGGAGTTTAACATTGGAGATTATGTCTATGTTAAGTTACAACCTTATCGCCAAAACTCTGCTGTGACTCGTGCAAATCAAAAGCTGAGTCCGAAATATTATGGTCCTTACCGTATTATCGATAAGTGGGGATCAGATGCATCCAAATTGGATCTTCCAGCAACTTCAAAGATTCATCCTGTCTTTCGTGTTTCCGAACCCAAAGTCCTTGTTGGTAATATTCCTATATCGTCTACATTACAAAGTTCGGTCTCTAATGTTCTAATTAAAGAACACGAGGCGATTTTGGAAAGGAAGATGGTACAACGTCAAGGTCGTGCTGTTACAATGGTATTGGTTAAGTGGACACATTTGGATGAAGCTGAAACTACATGGGAATTTTGTTTTGCTTTGCAGAAGAGGTTTCCTTCATTTACACCTTGAAGAAAAGGTTCTTCAAACCCGGGGGATTTGTTATAGGAATGGCACATGAATGATATGAAGAAGGGTGACCATGGTTGCTTCGTGATCAAGTTATATATGATTCACTAGATAGATGTTTTTCTCCTATCTTCTAATCTTGTCCCTAGTTTTACTAGGTTAAGTTTTCATCTCTTATAAACGATTTTTCCTTGTCCTTATATTCATTACCCAAAAACTCTTCAGACATATTGTTACATCTCTTAAGTCGTGCTCTTAAGCTTTGTATTGTTGCTTGTGAGTTTTCCGAACCTTTGCTCCTTGCGTGCTTTACTTCGTTGATCTATCAATAAATCGTACTTTCTTCTCAATTAAGTGTTGTTTCCATGTTGTATACGATTCGACTCTGTTTTTCTATATTATATGCATGAGTTGTAAGTTTAAAACTTCTACACAAATGACGCCATACGAAGCTATGTTCGGACAGCAATCTCCGATTCATCTACCGTATTTACATAGCGAATCCAAAGTGACTGTTGTTGCACAAAACTTACAAGAACGAGAGAGTATGATTGAAATATTGAAGTTTCATCTCTTGCCTGCACAACATTGCATGAAGCAAAACCCCGATGTGAATAGGGTCAGAGAAGGAGTTTGACATTGGAGATTATGTCTATGTTAAGTTACAACCTTATCGCCAAAACTCTGCTGTGACTCGTGCAAATCAAAAGCTGAGTCCGAAATATTATGGTCCTTACCGTATTATCGATAAGTGTGGATGAGATGCATACAAATTGGATCTTCCAGCAACTTCAAAGATTTATCCAGTCTTTCGTGTTTCCCAACCGAAAGTCCTTGTTGGTAATATTCCTATTTCGTCTACATTACAAAGTTCGGTCTCTGATGTTCTAATTAAAGAACATGAGGCAATTTTGGAAAGGAAGACGGTACAACGTCAAGGTCGTGCTGTTACAATGGTATTGGTTAAGTGGACACATTTGGATGAAGCTGAAACTACATGGGAATTTTATTTTCCTTTGCAGAAGAAGTTTCCTTCATTTACACCTTGAAGAAAAGGTTCTTCAAACCCGGGGGATTTGTTATAGGAATGGCACATGATTGATATGAAGAAGGGTCACCCTGGTTGCTTCGTGATCAAGTTATTTACGATTCACTAGATAGATGTTTTTCTCCTATCTTCTAATCTTGTCCCTAGTTTTACTAGGTTAAGTTTTCATCTCTTATAAACGATTTTTCCTTGTCCTTATATTCATTACCCAAAAACTCTTCGGACATATTGTTACAACTCTTAAGTCGTGCTCTTAAGCTTTGTATTGTTGCTTGTGAGTTTTCCGAACCCTTGCTCCTTGCGTGCTTTACTTCGTTGATCTATCAATAAATCGTACTTTCTTCTCAATTAAGTGTTGTTTCCAGACTCTGTTTTTCTATATTAGATATGCATGAGTTGTAAGTTTAACACTTCTACACAAATGACGCCATACGAAGCTATAATCGGACAGCAATCTCCGATTCATCCACCGTATTTACATAGCGAATTAAAAGTGGCTGTTGTTGCATAAAACTTACAAGAACGAGTGAGTATGATTGAAATATTGAAGTTTCATCTCTTGCGTGCACAACATTGCATGAAGCAAAACACTGATGTGAATAGGTCAGAGAAAGAGTTTGACATTGGAGATTATGTCTATGTTAAGTTACAACCTTATCGCCAAAACTCTGCTGTGACTCGTGCAAATCAAAAGCTGAGTCCGAAATATTATGGTCCTTACCGTATTATCGATAAGTGTGGATCAGATGCATCCAAATTGGATCTTCCAGCAACTTCAAAGATTCATCCTGTCTTTCGTGTTTCCCAACCGAAAGTCCTTGTTGGTAATATTCCTATTTCGTCTACATTACAAAGTTCGGTCTCTGATGTTCTAATTAAAGAACACGAGGAAATTTTGGAAAGGAAGATGGTACAACGTCAAGGTCGTGCTGTTACAATGGTATTGGTTAAGTGGACACATTTGGATGAAGCTGAAACTACATGGGAATTTTATTTTTCTTTGCAGAAGAAGTTTCCTTCATTTACACCTTGAAGAAAAGGTTCTTCAAACCCGGGGGATTTGTTATAGGAATGGCACATGATTGATATGAAGAAGGGTGACCATGGTTGCTTCGTGATCACGTTATTTACGATTCACTAGATAGATGTTTTTCTCCTATCTTCTAATCTTGTCCCTAGTTTTACTAGGTTAAGTTTTCATCTCTTATAAACGATTTTTCCTTGTCCTTATATTCATTACCCAAAAACTCTTCGGACATATTGTTACATCTCTTAAGTCGTGCTCTTAAGCTTTGTATTGTTGCTTGTGAGTTTTCCGAACCCTTGCTCCTTGCGTGCTTTACTTCGTTGATCTATCAATAAATCGTACTTTCTTCTCAATTAAGTGTTGTTTCCATGTTGTATACGATTCGACTCTGTTTTTCTATATAAGATATGCATGAGTTGTAAGTTTAACACTTCTACACAAATGACGCCATATGAAGCTATGTTTGGACAGCAATCTCCGATTCATCCACCGTATTTACATAGCGAATCAAAAGTGGCTGTTGTTGCATAAAACTTACAAGAACGAGTGAGTATGATTGAAATATTGAAGTTTCATCTCTTGCGTGCACAACATTGCATGAAGCAAAACCCGATGTGAATAGGGTCAGAGAAGGAGTTTGACATTGGAGATTATGTCTATGTTAAGTTACAACCTTATCGCCAAAACTCTGCTGTGACTCGTGCAAATCAAAAGCTGAGTCCGAAATATTATGGTCCTTACCGTATTATCGATAAGTGTGGATCAGATGCATCCAAATTGGATCTTCCAGCAACTTCAAAGATTCATCCTGTCTTTCGTGTTTCCCAACCGAAAGTCCTTGTTGGTAATATTCCTATTTCGTCTACATTACAAAGTTCGGTCTCTGATGTTCTAATTAAAGAACACGAGGCAATTTTGGAAAGGAAGATGGTACAACGTCAAGGTCGTGCTGTTACAATGGTATTGGTTAAGTGGACACATTTGGATGAAGCTGAAACTACATGGGAATTTTATTTTGCTTTGCAGAAGAAGTTTCCTTCATTTACACCTTGAAGAAAAGGTTCTTCAAACCCGGGGGATTTGTTATAGGAATGGCACATGATTGATATGAAGAAGGGTGACCATGGTTGCTTCGTGATCACGTTATTTACGATTCACTAGATAGATGTTTTTCTCATATCTTCTAATCTTGTCCCTAGTTTTACTAGGTTAAGTTTTCATCTCTTATAAACGATTTTTCCTTGTCCTTATATTCATTACCCAAAAACTCTTCGGACATATTATTACATCTCTTAAGTTGTGGTCTTAAGCTTTGTATTGTTGCTTGTGAGTTTTCCGAACCTTTGCTCCTTGCGTGCTTTACTTCGTTGATCTATCAATAAATCGTACTTTCTTCTCAATTAAGTGTTGTTTCCATGTTGTATACGATTCGACTCTGTTTTTCTATATTAGATATGCACAAGTTGTAATTTTAACACTTCTACACAAATGACGCCATACGAAGCTATGTTAGGACAGCAATCTCCGATTCATCTACCGTATTTACATAGCGAATCAAAAGTGGCTGTTGTTGCACAAAACTTACAAGAACGAGAGAGTATGATTAAAATATTGAAGCTTCATCTCTTGCGTGCACAACATTGCATGAAGCAAAACACCGATGTGAATAGGTCAGAGAAGGAGTTTAACATTGGAGATTATGTCTATGTTAAGTTACAACCTTATCGCCAAAACTCTGCTGTGACTCGTGCAAATCAAAAGCTGAGTCCGAAATATTATGGTCCTTACCGTATTATCGATAAGTGGGGATCAGATGCATCCAAATTGGATCTTCCAGCAACTTCAAAGATTCATCCTGTCTTTCGTGTTTCCGAACCCAAAGTCCTTGTTGGTAATATTCCTATATCGTCTACATTACAAAGTTCGGTCTCTAATGTTCTAATTAAAGAACACGAGGCGATTTTGGAAAGGAAGATGGTACAACGTCAAGGTCGTGCTGTTACAATGGTATTGGTTAAGTGGACACATTTGGATGAAGCTGAAACTACATGGGAATTTTGTTTTGCTTTGCAGAAGAGGTTTCCTTCATTTACACCTTGAAGAAAAGGTTCTTCAAACCCGGGGGATTTGTTATAGGAATGGCACATGAATGATATGAAGAAGGGTGACCATGGTTGCTTCGTGATCAAGTTATATATGATTCACTAGATAGATGTTTTTCTCCTATCTTCTAATCTTGTCCCTAGTTTTACTAGGTTAAGTTTTCATCTCTTATAAACGATTTTTCCTTGTCCTTATATTCATTACCCAAAAACTCTTCAGACATATTGTTACATCTCTTAAGTCGTGCTCTTAAGCTTTGTATTGTTGTTTGTGAGTTTTCCGAACCTTTGCTCCTTGCGTGCTTTACTTCGTTGATCTATCAATAAATCGTACTTTCTTCTCAATTAAGTGTTGTTTCCATGTTGTATACGATTCGACTCTGTTTTTCTATATTATATGCATGAGTTGTAAGTTTAAAACTTCTACACAAATGACGCCATACGAAGCTATGTTCGGACAGCAATCTCCGATTCATCTACCGTATTTACATAGCGAATCCAAAGTGACTGTTGTTGCACAAAACTTACAAGAACGAGAGAGTATGATTGAAATATTGAAGTTTCATCTCTTGCCTGCACAACATTGCATGAAGCAAAACCCCGATGTGAATAGGGTCAGAGAAGGAGTTTGACATTGGAGATTATGTCTATGTTAAGTTACAACCTTATCGCCAAAACTCTGCTGTGACTCGTGCAAATCAAAAGCTGAGTCCGAAATATTATGGTCCTTACCGTATTATCGATAAGTGTGGATCAGATGCATACAAATTGGATCTTCCAGCTACTTCAAAGATTTATCCAGTCTTTCGTGTTTCCCAACCGAAAGTCCTTGTTGGTAATATTCCTATTTCGTCTACATTACAAAGTTCGGTCTCTGATGTTCTAATTAAAGAACACGAGGCGATTTTGGAAAGGAAGATGGTACAACGTCAAGGTCGTGCTGTTACAATGGTATTGGTTAAGTGGACACTTTTGGATGAAGCTGAAACTACATGGGAATTTTATTTTGCTTTGCAGAAGAAATTTCCTTCATTTACACCTTGAAGAAAAGGTTCTTCAAACCCGGGGGATTTGTTATAGGAATGGCACATGATTGATATGAAGAAGGGTGACCATGGTTGCTTCGTGATCACGTTATTTACGATTCACTAGATAGATGTTTTTCTCCTATTTTCTAATCTTGTCCCTAGTTTTACTAGGTTAAGTTTTCATCTCTTATAAACGATTTTTCCTTGTCCTTATATTCATTACCCAAAAACTCTTCGGACATATTGTTACATCTCTTAAGTCGTGCTCTTAAGCTTTGTATTGTTGCTTGTGAGTTTTCCGAACCCTTGCTCCTTGCGTGCTTTACTTCGTTGATCTATCAATAAATCGTACTTTCTTCTCAATTAAGTGTTGTTTCCATGTTGTATACGATTCGACTCTGTTTTTCTATATTAGATATGCATGAGTTGTAAGTTTAACACTTCTACACAAATGACGCCATATGAAGCTATGTTTGGACAACAATCTCCGATTCATCCACCGTATTTACATAGCGAATTAAAAGTGGCTGTTGTTGCATAAAACTTACAAGAACGAGTGAGTATGATTGAAATATTGAAGTTTCATCTCTTGCGTGCACAACATTGCATGAAGCAAAACACTGATGTGAATAGGTCAGAGAAAGAGTTTAACATTGGAGATTATGTCTATGTTAAGTTACAACCTTATCGCCAAAACTCTGCTGTGACTCGTGCAAATCAAAAGCTGAGTCCGAAATATTATGGTCCTTACCGTATTATCGATAAGTGGGGATCAGATGCATCCAAATTGGATCTTCCAGCAACTTCAAAGATTCATCCTGTCTTTCGTGTTTCCGAACCCAAAGTCCTTGTTGGTAATATTCCTATATCGTCTACATTACAAAGTTCGGTCTCTAATGTTCTAATTAAAGAACACGAGGCGATTTTGGAAAGGAAGATGGTACAACGTCAAGGTCGTGCTGTTACAATGGTATTGGTTAAGTGGACACATTTGGATGAAGCTGAAACTACATGGGAATTTTGTTTTGCTTTGCAGAAGAGGTTTCCTTCATTTACACCTTGAAGAAAAGGTTCTTCAAACCCGGGGGATTTGTTATAGGAATGGCACATGAATGATATGAAGAAGGGTGACCATGGTTGCTTCGTGATCAAGTTATATATGATTCACTAGATAGATGTTTTTCTCCTATCTTCTAATCTTGTCCCTAGTTTTACTAGGTTAAGTTTTCATCTCTTATAAACGATTTTTCCTTGTCCTTATATTCATTACCCAAAAACTCTTCAGACATATTGTTACATCTCTTAAGTCGTGCTCTTAAGCTTTGTATTGTTGTTTGTGAGTTTTCCGAACCTTTGCTCCTTGCGTGCTTTACTTCGTTGATCTATCAATAAATCGTACTTTCTTCTCAATTAAGTGTTGTTTCCATGTTGTATACGATTCGACTCTGTTTTTCTATATTATATGCATGAGTTGTAAGTTTAAAACTTCTACACAAATGACGCCATACGAAGCTATGTTCGGACAGCAATCTCCGATTCATCTACCGTATTTACATAGCGAATCCAAAGTGACTGTTGTTGCACAAAACTTACAAGAACGAGAGAGTATGATTGAAATATTGAAGTTTCATCTCTTGCCTGCACAACATTGCATGAAGCAAAACCCCGATGTGAATAGGGTCAGAGAAGGAGTTTGACATTGGAGATTATGTCTATGTTAAGTTACAACCTTATCGCCAAAACTCTGCTGTGACTCGTGCAAATCAAAAGCTGAGTCCGAAATATTATGGTCCTTACCGTATTATCGATAAGTGTGGATCAGATGCATACAAATTGGATCTTCCAGCTACTTCAAAGATTTATCCAGTCTTTCGTGTTTCCCAACCGAAAGTCCTTGTTGGTAATATTCCTATTTCGTCTACATTACAAAGTTCGGTCTCTGATGTTCTAATTAAAGAACACGAGGCGATTTTGGAAAGGAAGATGGTACAACGTCAAGGTCGTGCTGTTACAATGGTATTGGTTAAGTGGACACTTTTGGATGAAGCTGAAACTACATGGGAATTTTATTTTGCTTTGCAGAAGAAATTTCCTTCATTTACACCTTGAAGAAAAGGTTCTTCAAACCCGGGGGATTTGTTATAGGAATGGCACATGATTGATATGAAGAAGGGTGACCATGGTTGCTTCGTGATCACGTTATTTACGATTCACTAGATAGATGTTTTTCTCCTATTTTCTAATCTTGTCCCTAGTTTTACTAGGTTAAGTTTTCATCTCTTATAAACGATTTTTCCTTGTCCTTATATTCATTACCCAAAAACTCTTCGGACATATTGTTACATCTCTTAAGTCGTGCTCTTAAGCTTTGTATTGTTGCTTGTGAGTTTTCCGAACCCTTGCTCCTTGCGTGCTTTACTTCGTTGATCTATCAATAAATCGTACTTTCTTCTCAATTAAGTGTTGTTTCCATGTTGTATACGATTCGACTCTGTTTTTCTATATTAGATATGCATGAGTTGTAAGTTTAACACTTCTACACAAATGACGCCATATGAAGCTATGTTTGGACAACAATCTCCGATTCATCCACCGTATTTACATAGCGAATCAAAAGTGGCTGTTGTTGCATAAAACTTACAAGAACGAGTGAGTATGATTGAAATATTGAAGTTTCATCTCTTGCGTGCACAACATTGCATGAAGCAAAACCCGATGTGAATAGGGTCAGAGAAGGAGTTTGACATTGGAGATTATGTCTATGTTAAGTTACAACCTTATCGCCAAAACTCTGCTGTGACTCGTGCAAATCAAAAGCTGAGTCCGAAATATTATGGTCCTTACCGTATTATCGATAAGTGTGGATGAGATGCATACAAATTGGATCTTCCAGCAACTTCAAAGATTTATCCAGTCTTTCGTGTTTCCCAACCGAAAGTCCTTGTTGGTAATATTCCTATTTCGTCTACATTACAAAGTTCGGTCTCTGATGTTCTAATTAAAGAACATGAGGCAATTTTGGAAAGGAAGACGGTACAACGTCAAGGTCGTGCTGTTACAATGGTATTGGTTAAGTGGACACATTTGGATGAAGCTGAAACTACATGGGGATTTTATTTTGCTTTGCAGAAGAGGTTTCCTTCATTTACACCTAGAAGAAAAGGTTCTTCAAACCCGGGGGATTTGTTATAGGAATGGCACATGATTGATATGAAGAAGGGTGACCATGGTTGCTTCGTGATCACGTTATTTACGATTCACTAGATAGATGTTTTTCTCCTATCTTCTAATCTTGTCCCTAGTTTTACTAGGTTAAGTTTTCATCTCTTATAAACGATTTTTCCTTGTCCTTATATTCATTACCCAAAAACTCTTCGGACATATTGTTACATCTTTTAAGTCGTGCTCTTAAGCTTTGTATTGTTGCTTGTGAGTTTTCCGAACCCTTGCTCCTTGCGTGCTTTACTTCGTTGATCTATCAATAAATCGTACTTTCTTCTCAATTAAGTGTTGTTTCCATGTTGTATACGATTCGACTCTGTTTTTCTATATTAGATATGCATGAGTTGTAAGTTTAACACTTCTACACAAATGACGCCATACGAAGCTATGTTCGGACAGCAATCTCCGATTCATCCACCGTATTTACATAGCGAATTAAAAGTGGCTGTTGTTGCATAAAACTTACAAGAACGAGTGAGTATGATTGAAATATTGAAGTTTCATCTCTTGCGTGCACAACATTGCATGAAGCAAAACACTGATGTGAATAGGTCAGAGAAAGAGTTTGACATTGGAGATTATGTCTATGTTAAGTTACAACCTTATCGCCAAAACTCTGCTGTGACTCGTGCAAATCAAAAGCTGAGTCCGAAATATTATGGTCCTTACCGTATTATCGATAAGTGTGGATCAGATGCATCCAAATTGGATCTTCCAGCAACTTCAAAGATTCATCCTGTCTTTCGTGTTTCCCAACCGAAAGTCCTTGTTGGTAATATTCCTATTTCGTCTACATTACAAAGTTCGGTCTCTGATGTTCTAATTAAAGAACACGAGGCAATTTTGGAAAGGAAGATGGTACAACGTCAAGGTCGTGCTGTTACAATGGTATTGGTTAAGTGGACACATTTGGATGAAGCTGAAACTACATGGGAATTTTATTTTGCTTTGCAGAAGAAGTTTCCTTCATTTACACCTTGAAGAAAAGGTTCTTCAAACCCGGGGGATTTGTTATAGGAATGGCACATGATTGATATGAAGAAGGGTGACCATGGTTGCTTCGTGATCACGTTATTTACGATTCACTAGATAGATGTTTTTCTCCTATCTTCTAATCTTGTCCCTAGTTTTACTAGGTTAAGTTTTCATCTCTTATAAACGATTTTTCCTTGTCCTTATATTCATTACCCAAAAACTCTTCGGACATATTATTACATCTCTTAAGTTGTGCTCTTAAGCTTTGTATTGTTGCTTGTGAGTTTTCCGAACCTTTGCTCCTTGCGTGCTTTACTTCGTTGATCTATCAATAAATCGTACTTTCTTCTCAATTAAGTGTTGTTTCCATGTTGTATACGATTCGACTCTGTTTTTCTATATTAGATATGCACAAGTTGTAATTTTAACACTTCTACACAAATGACGCCATACGAAGCTATGTTAGGACAGCAATCTCCGATTCATCTACCGTATTTACATAGCGAATCAAAAGTGGCTGTTGTTGCACAAAACTTACAAGAACGAGAGAGTATGATTAAAATATTGAAGCTTCATCTCTTGCATGCACAACATTGCATGAAGCAAAACACCGATGTGAATAGGTCAGAGAAGGAGTTTAACATTGGAGATTATGTCTATGTTAAGTTACAACCTTATCGCCAAAACTCTGCTGTGACTCGTGCAAATCAAAAGCTGAGTCCGAAATATTATGGTCCTTACCGTATTATCGATAAGTGGGGATCAGATGCATCCAAATTGGATCTTCCAGCAACTTCAAAGATTCATCCTGTCTTTCGTGTTTCCGAACCCAAAGTCCTTGTTGGTAATATTCCTATTTCGTCTACATTACAAAGTTCGGTCTCTAATGTTCTAATTAAAGAACACGAGGCGATTTTGGAAAGGAAGATGGTACAACGTCAAGGTCGTGCTGTTACAATGGTATTGGTTAAGTGGACACATTTGGATGAAGCTGAAACTACATGGGAATTTTGTTTTGCTTTGCAGAAGAGGTTTCCTTCATTTACACCTTGAAGAAAAGGTTCTTCAAACCCGGGGGATTTGTTATAGGAATGGCACATGAATGATATGAAGAAGGGTGACCATGGTTGCTTCGTGATCAAGTTATATATGATTCACTAGATAGATGTTTTTCTCCTATCTTCTAATCTTGTCCCTAGTTTTACTAGGTTAAGTTTTCATCTCTTATAAACGATTTTTCCTTGTCCTTATATTCATTACCCAAAAACTCTTCAGACATATTGTTACATCTCTTAAGTCGTGCTCTTAAGCTTTGTATTGTTGCTTGTGAGTTTTCCGAACCTTTGCTCCTTGCGTGCTTTACTTCGTTGATCTATCAATAAATCGTACTTTCTTCTCAATTAAGTGTTGTTTCCATGTTGTATACGATTCGACTCTGTTTTTCTATATTATATGCATGAGTTGTAAGTTTAAAACTTCTACACAAATGACGCCATACGAAGCTATGTTCGGACAGCAATCTCCGATTCATCTACCGTATTTACATAGCGAATCCAAAGTGACTGTTGTTGCACAAAACTTACAAGAACGAGAGAGTATGATTGAAATATTGAAGTTTCATCTCTTGCCTGCACAACATTGCATGAAGCAAAACCCCGATGTGAATAGGGTCAGAGAAGGAGTTTGACATTGGAGATTATGTCTATGTTAAGTTACAACCTTATCGCCAAAACTCTGCTGTGACTCGTGCAAATCAAAAGCTGAGTCCGAAATATTATGGTCCTTACCGTATTATCGATAAGTGTGGATCAGATGCATACAAATTGGATCTTCCAGCTACTTCAAAGATTTATCCAGTCTTTCGTGTTTCCCAACCGAAAGTCCTTGTTGGTAATATTCCTATTTCGTCTACATTACAAAGTTCGGTCTCTGATGTTCTAATTAAAGAACACGAGGCGATTTTGGAAAGGAAGATGGTACAACGTCAAGGTCGTGCTGTTACAATGGTATTGGTTAAGTGGACACTTTTGGATGAAGCTGAAACTACATGGGAATTTTATTTTGCTTTGCAGAAGAAATTTCCTTCATTTACACCTTGAAGAAAAGGTTCTTCAAACCCGGGGGATTTGTTATAGGAATGGCACATGATTGATATGAAGAAGGGTGACCATGGTTGCTTCGTGATCACGTTATTTACGATTCACTAGATAGATGTTTTTCTCCTATCTTCTAATCTTGTCCCTAGTTTTACTAGGTTAAGTTTTCATCTCTTATAAACGATTTTCCTTGTCCTTATATTCATTACCCAAAAACTCTTCGGACATATTGTTACATCTCTTAAGTCGTGCTCTTAAGCTTTGTATTGTTGCTTGTGAGTTTTCCGAACCCTTGCTCCTTGCGTGCTTTACTTCGTTGATCTATCAATAAATCGTACTTTCTTCTCAATTAAGTGTTGTTTCCATGTTGTATACGATTCGACTCTGTTTTTCTATATTAGATATGCATGAGTTGTAAGTTTAACACTTCTACACAAATGACGCCATATGAAGCTATGTTTGGACAGCAATCTCCGATTCATCCACCGTATTTACATAGCGAATCAAAAGTGGCTGTTGTTGCATAAAACTTACAAGAACGAGTGAGTATGATTGAAATATTGAAGTTTCATCTCTTGCGTGCACAACATTGCATGAAGCAAAACCCGATGTGAATAGGGTCAGAGAAGGAGTTTGACATTGGAGATTATGTCTATGTTAAGTTACAACCTTATCGCCAAAACTCTGCTGTGACTCGTGCAAATCAAAAGCTGAGTCCGAAATATTATGGTCCTTACCGTATTATCGATAAGTGTGGATGAGATGCATACAAATTGGATCTTCCAGCAACTTCAAAGATTTATCCAGTCTTTCGTGTTTCCCAACCGAAAGTCCTTGTTGGTAATATTCCTATTTCGTCTACATTACAAAGTTCGGTCTCTGATGTTCTAATTAAAGAACATGAGGCAATTTTGGAAAGGAAGACGGTACAACGTCAAGGTCGTGCTGTTACAATGGTATTGGTTAAGTGGACACATTTGGATGAAGCTGAAACTACATGGGGATTTTATTTTGCTTTGCAGAAGAGGTTTCCTTCATTTACACCTAGAAGAAAAGGTTCTTCAAACCCGGGGGATTTGTTATAGGAATGGCACATGATTGATATGAAGAAGGGTGACCATGGTTGCTTCGTGATCACGTTATTTACGATTCACTAGATAGATGTTTTTCTCCTATCTTCTAATCTTGTCCCTAGTTTTACTAGGTTAAGTTTTCATCTCTTATAAACGATTTTTCCTTGTCCTTATATTCATTACCCAAAAACTCTTCGGACATATTGTTACATCTCTTAAGTCGTGCTCTTAAGCTTTGTATTGTTGCTTGTGAGTTTTCCGAACCCTTGCTCCTTGCGTGCTTTACTTCGTTGATCTATCAATAAATCGTACTTTCTTCTCAATTAAGTGTTGTTTCCATGTTGTATACGATTCGACTCTGTTTTTCTATATCAGATATGCATGAGTTGTAAGTTTAACACTTCTACACAAATGACGCCATATGAAGCTATGTTTGGACAGCAATCTCCGATTCATCCACCGTATTTACATAGCGAATCAAAAGTGGCTGTTGTTGCATAAAACTTACAAGAACGAGTGAGTATGATTGAAATATTGAAGTTTCATCTCTTGCGTGCACAACATTGCATGAAGCAAAACCCGATGTGAATAGGGTCAGAGAAGGAGTTTGACATTGGAGATTATGTCTATGTTAAGTTACAACCTTATCGCCAAAACTCTGCTGTGACTCGTGCAAATCAAAAGCTGAGTCCGAAATATTATGGTCCTTACCGTATTATCGATAAGTGTGGATGAGATGCATACAAATTGGATCTTCCAGCAACTTCAAAGATTTATCCAGTCTTTCGTGTTTCCCAACCGAAAGTCCTTGTTGGTAATATTCCTATTTCGTCTACATTACAAAGTTCGGTCTCTGATGTTCTAATTAAAGAACATGAGGCAATTTTGGAAAGGAAGACGGTACAACGTCAAGGTCGTGTTGTTACAATGGTATTGGTTAAGTGGACACATTTGGATGAATCTGAAACTACATGGGGATTTTATTTTGCTTTGCAGAAGAGGTTTCCTTCATTTACACCTAGAAGAAAAGGTTCTTCAAACCCGGGGGATTTGTTATAGGAATGGCACATGATTGATATGAAGAAGGGTGACCATGGTTGCTTCGTGATCACGTTATTTACGATTCACTAGATAGATGTTTTTCTCCTATCTTCTAATCTTGTCCCTAGTTTTACTAGGTTAAGTTTTCATCTCTTATAAACGATTTTTCCTTGTCCTTATATTCATTACCCAAAAACTCTTCGGACATATTGTTACATCTCTTAAGTCGTGCTCTTAAGCTTTGTATTGTTGCTTGTGAGTTTTCCGAACCCTTGCTCCTTGCGTGCTTTACTTCGTTGATCTATCAATAAATCGTACTTTCTTCTCAATTAAGTGTTGTTTCCATGTTGTATACGATTCGACTCTGTTTTTCTATATAAGATATGCATGAGTTGTAAGTTTAACACTTCTACACAAATGACGCCATATGAAGCTATGTTTGGACAGCAATCTCCGATTCATCCACCGTATTTACATAGCGAATTAAAAGTGGCTGTTGTTGCATAAAACTTACAAGAACGAGTGAGTATGATTGAAATATTGAAGTTTCATCTCTTGCGTGCACAACATTGCATGAAGCAAAACACTGATGTGAATAGGTCAGAGAAAGAGTTTGACATTGGAGATTATGTCTATGTTAAGTTACAACCTTATCGCCAAAACTCTGCTGTGACTCGTGCAAATCAAAAGCTGAGTCCGAAATATTATGGTCCTTACCGTATTATCGATAAGTGTGGATCAGATGCATCCAAATTGGATCTTCCAGCAACTTCAAAGATTCATCCTGTCTTTCGTGTTTCCCAACCGAAAGTCCTTGTTGGTAATATTCCTATTTCGTCTACATTACAAAGTTCGGTCTCTGATGTTCTAATTAAAGAACACGAGGCAATTTTGGAAAGGAAGATGGTACAACGTCAAGGTCGTGCTGTTACAATGGTATTGGTTAAGTGGACACATTTGTATGAAGCTGAAACTACATGGGAATTTTATTGCCTTCATTTACATCTTGAAGAAAAGGTTCTTCAAACCCGGGGGATTTGTTATAGGATTGACACATGATTGATATGAAGAAGGGTGACCATGGTTGCTTCGTGATCACGTTATTTACGATTCACTAGATAGATGTTTTTCTCCTATCTTCTAATCTTGTCCCTAGTTTTACTAGGTTAAGTTTTCATCTCTTATAAACGATTTTTCCTTGTCCTTATATTCATTACCCAAAAACTCTTCGGACATATTGTTACATCTCTTAAGTCGTGCTCTTAAGCTTTGTATTGTTGCTTGTGAGTTTTCCGAACCCTTGCTCCTTGCGTGCTTTACTTCGTTGATCTATCAATAAATCGTACTTTCTTCTCAATTAAGTGTTGTTTCCATGTTGTATACGATTCGACTCTGTTTTTCTATATCAGATATGCATGAGTTGTAAGTTTAACACTTCTACACAAATGACGCCATATGAAGCTATGTTTGGACAGCAATCTCCGATTCATCCACCGTATTTACATAGCGAATCAAAAGTGGCTGTTGTTGCATAAAACTTACAAGAACGAGTGAGTATGATTGAAATATTGAAGTTTCATCTCTTGCGTGCACAACATTGCATGAAGCAAAACCCGATGTGAATAGGGTCAGAGAAGGAGTTTGACATTGGAGATTATGTCTATGTTAAGTTACAACCTTATCGCCAAAACTCTGCTGTGACTCGTGCAAATCAAAAGCTGAGTCCGAAATATTATGGTCCTTACCGTATTATCGATAAGTGTGGATGAGATGCATACAAATTGGATCTTCCAGCAACTTCAAAGATTTATCCAGTCTTTCGTGTTTCCCAACCGAAAGTCCTTGTTGGTAATATTCCTATTTCGTCTACATTACAAAGTTCGGTCTCTGATGTTCTAATTAAAGAACATGAGGCAATTTTGGAAAGGAAGACGGTACAACGTCAAGGTCGTGCTGTTACAATGGTATTGGTTAAGTGGACACATTTGGATGAAGCTGAAACTACATGGGGATTTTATTTTGCTTTGCAGAAGAGGTTTCCTTCATTTACACCTAGAAGAAAAGGTTCTTCAAACCCGGGGGATTTGTTATAGGAATGGCACATGATTGATATGAAGAAGGGTGACCATGGTTGCTTCGTGATCACGTTATTTACGATTCACTAGATAGATGTTTTTCTCCTATCTTCTAATCTTGTCCCTAGTTTTACTAGGTTAAGTTTTCATCTCTTATAAACGATTTTTCCTTGTCCTTATATTCATTACCCAAAAACTCTTCGGACATATTGTTACATCTCTTAAGTCGTGCTCTTAAGCTTTGTATTGTTGCTTGTGAGTTTTCCGAACCCTTGCTCCTTGCGTGCTTTACTTCGTTGATCTATCAATAAATCGTACTTTCTTCTCAATTAAGTGTTGTTTCCATGTTGTATACGATTCGACTCTGTTTTTCTATATAAGATATGCATGAGTTGTAAGTTTAACACTTCTACACAAATGACGCCATATGAAGCTATGTTTGGACAGCAATCTCCGATTCATCCACCGTATTTACATAGCGAATTAAAAGTGGCTGTTGTTGCATAAAACTTACAAGAACGAGTGAGTATGATTGAAATATTGAAGTTTCATCTCTTGCGTGCACAACATTGCATGAAGCAAAACACTGATGTGAATAGGTCAGAGAAAGAGTTTGACATTGGAGATTATGTCTATGTTAAGTTACAACCTTATCGCCAAAACTCTGCTGTGACTCGTGCAAATCAAAAGCTGAGTCCGAAATATTATGGTCCTTACCGTATTATCGATAAGTGTGGATCAGATGCATACAAATTGGATCTTCCAGCTACTTCAAAGATTTATCCAGTCTTTCGTGTTTCCCAACCGAAAGTCCTTGTTGGTAATATTCCTATTTCGTCTACATTACAAAGTTCGGTCTCTAATGTTCTAATTAAAGAACACGAGGCAATTTTGGAAAGGAAGATGGTACAACGTCAAGGTCGTGCTGTTACAATGGTATTGGTTAATTGGACACATTTGGATGAAGCTGAAACTACATGGGAATTTTATTTTCCTTTGCAGAAGAAGTTTCCTTCATTTACACCTTGAAGAAAAGGTTCTTCAAACCCGGGGGATTTGCTATAGGAATGGCACATGATTGATATGAAGAAGGGTCACCCTGGTTGCTTCGTGATCAAGTTATTTACGATTCACTAGATAGATGTTTTTCTCCTATCTTCTAATCTTGTCCCTAGTTTTACTAGGTTAAATTTTCATCTCTTATAAACGATTTTTCCTTGTCCTTATATTCATTACCCAAAAACTCTTCGGACATATTGTTACATCTCTTAAGTCGTGCTCTTAAGCTTTGTATTGTTGCTTGTGAGTTTTCCGAACCCTTGCTCCTTGCGTGCTTTACTTCGTTGATCTATCAATAAATCGTACTTTCTTCTCAATTAAGTGTTGTTTCCATGTTGTATACGATTCGACTCTGTTTTTCTATATCAGATATGCATGAGTTGTAAGTTTAACACTTCTACACAAATGACGCCATATGAAGCTATGTTTGGACAGCAATCTCCGATTCATCCACCGTATTTACATAGCGAATCAAAAGTGGCTGTTGTTGCATAAAACTTACAAGAACGAGTGAGTATGATTGAAATATTGAAGTTTCATCTCTTGCGTGCACAACATTGCATGAAGCAAAACCCGATGTGAATAGGGTCAGAGAAGGAGTTTGACATTGGAGATTATGTCTATGTTAAGTTACAACCTTATCGCCAAAACTCTGCTGTGACTCGTGCAAATCAAAAGCTGAGTCCGAAATATTATGGTCCTTACCGTATTATCGATAAGTGTGGATGAGATGCATACAAATTGGATTCTTCCAGCAACTTCAAAGATTTATCCAGTCTTTCGTGTTTCCCAACCGAAAGTCCTTGTTGGTAATATTCCTATTTCGTCTACATTACAAAGTTCGGTCTCTGATGTTCTAATTAAAGAACATGAGGCAATTTTGGAAAGGAAGACGGTACAACGTCAAGGTCGTGCTGTTACAATGGTATTGGTTAAGTGGACACATTTGGATGAAGCTGAAACTACATGGGGATTTTATTTTGCTTTGCAGAAGAGGTTTCCTTCATTTACACCTAGAAGAAAAGGTTCTTCAAACCCGGGGGATTTGTTATAGGAATGGCACATGATTGATATGAAGAAGGGTGACCATGGTTGCTTCGTGATCACGTTATTTACGATTCACAGATAGATGTTTTTCTCCTATCTTCTAATCTTGTCCCTAGTTTTACTAGGTTAAGTTTTCATCTCTTATAAACGATTTTTCCTTGTCCTTATATTCATTACCCAAAAACTCTTCGGACATATTGTTACATCTCTTAAGTCGTGCTCTTAAGCTTTGTATTGTTGCTTGTGAGTTTTCCGAACCCTTGCTCCTTGCGTGCTTTACTTCGTTGATCTATCAATAAATCGTACTTTCTTCTCAATTAAGTGTTGTTTCCATGTTGTATACGATTCGACTCTGTTTTTCTATATAAGATATGCATGAGTTGTAAGTTTAACACTTCTACACAAATGACGCCATATGAAGCTATGTTTGGACAGCAATCTCCGATTCATCCACCGTATTTACATAGCGAATTAAAAGTGGCTGTTGTTGCATAAAACTTACAAGAACGAGTGAGTATGATTGAAATATTGAAGTTTCATCTCTTGCGTGCACAACATTGCATGAAGCAAAACACTGATGTGAATAGGTCAGAGAAAGAGTTTGACATTGGAGATTATGTCTATGTTAAGTTACAACCTTATCGCCAAAACTCTGCTGTGACTCGTGCAAATCAAAAGCTGAGTCCGAAATATTATGGTCCTTACCGTATTATCGATAAGTGTGGATCAGATGCATCCAAATTGGATCTTCCAGCAACTTCAAAGATTCATCCTGTCTTTCGTGTTTCCCAACCGAAAGTCCTTGTTGGTAATATTCCTATTTCGTCTACATTACAAAGTTCGGTCTCTGATGTTCTAATTAAAGAACACGAGGCAATTTTGGAAAGGAAGATGGTACAACGTCAAGGTCGTGCTGTTACAATGGTATTGGTTAAGTGGACACATTTGGATGAAGCTGAAACTACATGGGAATTTTATTTTGCTTTGCAGAAGAGGTTTCCTTCATTTACACCTAGAAGAAAAGGTTCTTCAAACCCGGGGGATTTGTTATAGGAATGGCACATGATTGATATGAAGAAGGGTGACCATGGTTGCTTCGTGATCACGTTATTTACGATTCACTAGATAGATGTTTTTCTCCTATCTTCTAATCTTGTCCCTAGTTTTACTAGGTTAAATTTTCATCTCTTATAAACGATTTTTCCTTGTCCTTATATTCATTACCCAAAAACTCTTCGGACATATTGTTACATCTCTTAAGTCGTGCTCTTAAGCTTTGTATTGTTGCTTGTGAGTTTTCCGAACCCTTGCTCCTTGCGTGCTTTACTTCGTTGATCTATCAATAAATCGTACTTTCTTCTCAATTAAGTGTTGTTTCCATGTTGTATACGATTCGACTCTGTTTTTCTATATAAGATATGCATGAGTTGTAAGTTTAACACTTCTACACAAATGACGCCATATGAAGCTATGTTTGGACAGCAATCTCCGATTCATCCACCGTATTTACATAGCGAATCAAAAGTGGCTGTTGTTGCATAAAACTTACAAGAACGAGTGAGTATGATTGAAATATTGAAGTTTCATCTCTTGCGTGCACAACATTGCATGAAGCAAAACCCGATGTGAATAGGGTCAGAGAAGGAGTTTGACATTGGAGATTATGTCTATGTTAAGTTACAACCTTATCGCCAAAACTCTGCTGTGACTCGTGCAAATCAAAAGCTGAGTCCGAAATATTATGGTCCTTACCGTATTATCGATAAGTGTGGATGAGATGCATACAAATTGGATCTTCCAGCAACTTCAAAGATTTATCCAGTCTTTCGTGTTTCCCAACCGAAAGTCCTTGTTGGTAATATTCCTATTTCGTCTACATTACAAAGTTCGGTCTCTGATGTTCTAATTAAAGAACATGAGGCAATTTTGGAAAGGAAGACGGTACAACGTCAAGGTCGTGCTGTTACGATGGTATTGGTTAATTGGACACATTTGGATGAAGCTGAAACTACATGGGAATTTTATTTTCCTTTGCAGAAGAAGTTTCCTTCATTTACACCTTGAAGAAAAGGTTCTTCAAACCCAGGGGATTTGTTATAGGAATGGCACATGATTGATATGAAGAAGGGTGACCATGGTTGCTTCGTGATGAAGTTATTTACGATTCAGTAGATAGATGTTTTTCTCCTATCTTCTAATCTTGTCCCTAGTTTTACTAGGTTAAGTTTTCATCTCTTATAAATGATTTTTCCTTGTCCTTATATTCATTACCCAAAAACTCTTCGGACATATTATTACATCTCTTAAGTCGTGCTCTTAAGCTTTGTATTGTTGCTTGTGAGTTTTCCGAACCTTTGCTCCTTGCGTGCTTTACTTCGTTGATCTATCAATAAATCGTACTTTCTTCTCAATTAAGTGTTGTTTCCATGTTGTATACGATTCGACTCTGTTTTTCTATATTAGATATGCACAAGTTGTAATTTTAACACTTCTACACAAATGACGCCATACGAAGCTATGTTAGGACAGCAATCTCCGATTCATCTACCGTATTTACATAGCGAATCAAAAGTGGCTGTTGTTGCACAAAACTTACAAGAACGAGAGAGTATGATTAAAATATTGAAGCTTCATCTCTTGCGTGCACAACATTGCATGAAGCAAAACACCGATGTGAATAGGTCAGAGAAGGAGTTTAACATTGGAGATTATGTCTATGTTAAGTTACAACCTTATCGCCAAAACTCTGCTGTGACTCGTGCAAATCAAAAGCTGAGTCCGAAATATTATGGTCCTTACCGTATTATCGATAAGTGGGGATCAGATGCATCCAAATTGGATCTTCCAGCAACTTCAAAGATTCATCCTGTCTTTCGTGTTTCCGAACCCAAAGTCCTTGTTGGTAATATTCCTATTTCGTCTACATTACAAAGTTCGGTCTCTAATGTTCTAATTAAAGAACACGAGGCGATTTTGGAAAGGAAGATGGTACAACGTCAAGGTCGTGCTGTTACAATGGTATTGGTTAAGTGGACACATTTGGATGAAGCTGAAACTACATGGGAATTTTGTTTTGCTTTGCAGAAGAGGTTTCCTTCATTTACACCTTGAAGAAAAGGTTCTTCAAACCCGGGGGATTTGTTATAGGAATGGCACATGAATGATATGAAGAAGGGTGACCATGGTTGCTTCGTGATCAAGTTATATATGATTCACTAGATAGATGTTTTTCTCCTATCTTCTAATCTTGTCCCTAGTTTTACTAGGTTAAGTTTTCATCTCTTATAAACGATTTTTCCTTGTCCTTATATTCATTACCCAAAAACTCTTCGGACATATTGTTAAATCTCTTAAGTCGTGCTCTTAAGCTTTGTATTGTTGCTTGTGAGTTTTCCGAACCTTTGCTCCTTGCGTGCTTTACTTCGTTGATCTATCAATAAATCGTACTTTCTTCTCAATTAAGTGTTGTTTCCATGTTGTATACGATTCGGTCCTGTTTTTCTATATTAGATATGCATGAGTTGTAAGTTTAAAACTTCTACACAAATGACGCCATACGAAGCTATGTTCGGACAGCAATCTCCGATTCATCTACCGTATTTACATAGCGAATCAAAAGTGACTGTTGTTGCACAAAACTTACAAGAACGAGAGAGTATGATTGAAATATTGAAGTTTCATCTCTTGCGTGCACAACATTGCATGAAGCAAAACACTGATGTGAATAGGTCAGAGAAAGAGTTTGACATTGGAGATTATGTCTATGTTAAGTTACAACCTTATCGCCAAAACTCTGCTGTGACTCGTGCAAATCAAAAGCTGAGTCCGAAATATTATGGTCCTTACCGTATTATCGATAAGTGTGGATCAGATGCATCCAAATTGGATCTTCCAGCAACTTCAAAGATTCATCCTGTCTTTCGTGTTTCCCAACCGAAAGTCCTTGTTGGTAATATTCCTATTTCGTCTACATTACAAAGTTCGGTCTCTGATGTTCTAATTAAAGAACACGAGGCAATTTTGGAAAGGAAGATGGTACAACGTCAAGGTCGTGCTGTTACAATGGTATTGGTTAAGTGGACACATTTGGATGAAGCTGAAACTACATGGGAATTTTATTTTGCTTTGCAGAAGAGGTTTCCTTCATTTACACCTAGAAGAAAAGGTTCTTCAAACCCGGGGGATTTGTTATAGGAATGGCACATGATTGATATGAAGAAGGGTGACCATGGTTGCTTCGTGATCACGTTATTTACGATTCACTGGATAGATGTTTTTCTCCTATCTTCTAATCTTGTCCCTAGTTTTACTAGGTTAAGTTTTCATCTCTTATAAACGATTTTTCCTTGTCCTTATATTCATTACCCAAAAACTCTTCGGACATATTGTTACATCTCTTAAGTCGTGCTCTTAAGCTTTGTATTGTTGCTTGTGAGTTTTCCGAACCCTTGCTCCTTGCGTGCTTTACTTCGTTGATCTATCAATAAATCGTACTTTCTTCTCAATTAAGTGTTGTTTCCATGTTGTATACGATTCGACTCTGTTTTTCTATATAAGATATGCATGAGTTGTAACTTTAACACTTCTACACAAATGACGCCATATGAAGCTATGTTTGGACAGCAATCTCCGATTCATCCACCGTATTTACATAGCGAATCAAAAGTGGCTGTTGTTGCATAAAACTTACAAGAACGAGTGAGTATGATTGAAATATTGAAGTTTCATCTCTTGCGTGCACAACATTGCATGAAGCAAAACCCCGATGTGAATAGGGTCAGAGAAGGAGTTTGACATTGGAGATTATGTCTATGTTAAGTTACAACCTTATCGCCAAAACTCTGCTGTGACTCGTGCAAATCAAAAGCTGAGTCCGAAATATTATGGTCCTTACCGTATTATCTATAAGTGTGGATTAGATGCATACAAATTGGATCTTCCAGCAACTTCAAAGATTTATCCAGTCTTTCGTGTTTCCCAACCGAAAGTCCTTGTTGGTAATATTCCTATTTCGTCTACATTACAAAGTTCGGTCTCTGATGTTCTAATTAAAGAACACGAGGCAATTTTGGAAAGGAAGACGGTACAACGTCAAGGTCGTGCTGTTACAATGGTATTGGTTAAGTGGACACATTTGGATGAAGCTGAAACTACTTGGGAATTTTATTTTGCTTTGCAGAAGAGGTTTCCTTCATTTACACCTTGAAGAAAAGGTTCTTCAAACCCGGGGGATTTGTTATAGGAATGGCACATGATTGATATGAAGAAGGGTGACCATGGTTGCTTCGTGATCAAGTTATTTACGATTCACTAGATAGATGTTTTTCTCCTATCTTCTAATCTTGTCCCTAGTTTTACTAAGTTAAGTTTTCATCTCTTATAAAAGATTTTTCCTTGTCCTTATATTCATTACCCAAAAACTCTTCGGACATATTGTTACATCTCTTAAGTCGTGCTCTTAAGCTTTGTATTGTTGCTTGTGAGTTTTCCGAACCTTTGCTCCTTGCGTGCTTTACTTCGTTGATCTATCAATAAATCGTACTTTCTTCTCAATTAAGTGTTGTTTCCATGTTGTATACGATTCGATCCTGTTTTTCTATATTAGATATGCATGAGTTGTAAGTTTAAAACTTCTACACAAATGACGCCATACGAAGCTATGTTCGGACAGCAATCTCCGATTCATCTACCGTATTTACATAGCGAATCAAAAGTGACTGTTGTTGCACAAAACTTACAAGAACGAGAGAGTATGATTGAAATATTGAAGTTTCATCTCTTGCGTGCACAACATTGCATGAAGCAAAACCCCGATGTGAATAGGGTCAGAGAAGGAGTTTGACATTGGAGATTATGTCTATGTTAAGTTACAACCTTATCGCCAAAACTCTGCTGTGACTCGTGCAAATCAAAAGCTGAGTCCGAAATATTATGGTCCTTACCGTATTATCGATAAGTGTGGATCAGATGCATACAAATTGGATCTTCCAGCTACTTCAAAGATTTATCCAGTCTTTCGTGTTTCCCAACCGAAAGTCCTTGTTGGTAATATTCCTATTTCGTCTACATTACAAAGTTCGGTCTCTGATGTTCTAATTAAAGAACACGAGGCAATTTTGGAAAGGAAGACGGTACAACGTCAAGGTCGTGCTGTTACAATGGTATTGGTTAAGTGGACACATTTGGATGAAGCTGAAACTACATGGGAATTTTATTTTGCTTTGCAGAAGAGGTTTCCTTCATTTACACCTTGAATAAAAGGTTATTCAAACCCGGGGGATTTGTTATAGGAATGGCACATGATTGATATGAAGAAGGGTGACCATGGTTGCTTCGTGATCAAGTTATTTACGATTCACTAGATAGATGTTTTTCTCCTATCTTCTAATCTTGTCCCTAGTTTTACTAAGTTAAGTTTTCATCTCTTATAAAAGATTTTTCCTTGTCCTTATATTCATTACCCAAAAACTCTTCGGACATATTGTTACATCTCTTAAGTCGTGCTCTTAAGCTTTGTATTGTTGCTTGTGAGTTTTCCGAACCTTTGCTCCTTGCGTGCTTTACTTCGTTGATCTATCAATAAATCGTACTTTCTTCTCAATTAAGTGTTGTTTCCATGTTGTATACGATTCGATCCTGTTTTTCTATATTAGATATGCATGAGTTGTAAGTTTAAAACTTCTACACAAATGACGCCATACGAAGCTATGTTCGGACAGCAATCTCCGATTCATCTACCGTATTTACATAGCGAATCAAAAGTGACTGTTGTTGCACAAAACTTACAAGAACGAGAGAGTATGATTGAAATATTGAAGTTTCATCTCTTGCGTGCACAACATTGCATGAAGCAAAACCCCGATGTGAATAGGGTCAGAGAAGGAGTTTGACATTGGAGATTATGTCTATGTTAAGTTACAACCTTATCGCCAAAACTCTGCTGTGACTCGTGCAAATCAAAAGCTGAGTCTGAAATATTATGGTCCTTACCGTATTATCGATAAGTGTGGATCAGATGCATACAAATTGGATCTTCCAGCTACTTCAAAGATTTATCCAGTCTTTCGTGTTTCCCAACCGAAAGTCCTTGTTGGTAATATTCCTATTTCGTCTACATTACAAAGTTCGGTCTCTGATGTTCTAATTAAAGAACACGAGGCAATTTTGGAAAGGAAGACGGTACAACGTCAAGGTCGTGCTGTTACAATGGTATTGGTTAAGTGGACACATTTGGATGAAGCTGAAACTACATGGGAATTTTATTTTGCTTTGCAGAAGAGGTTTCCTTCATTTACACCTTGAATAAAAGGTTATTCAAACCCGGGGGATTTGTTATAGGAATGGCACATGATTGATATGAAGAAGGGTGACCATGGTTGCTTCGTGATCAAGTTATTTACGATTCACTAGATAGATGTTTTTCTCCTATCTTCTAATCTTGTCCCTAGTTTTACTAGGTTAAGTTTTCATCTCTTATAAACGATTTTTCCTTGTCCTTATATTCATTACCCAAAAACTCTTCGGACATATTGTTACATCTCTTAAGTCGTGATCTTAAGCTTTGTATTGTTGCTTGTGAGTTTTCCGAACCTTTGCTCCTTGCGTGCTTTACTTCGTTGATCTATCAATAAATCGTACTTTCTTCTCAATTAAGTGTTGTTTCCATGTTGTATACGATTCGACTCTGTTTTTCTATATTAGATATGCACAAGTTGTAATTTTAACACTTCTACACAAATGACGCCATACGAAGCTATGTTCGGACAGCAATCTCCGATTCATCTACCGTATTTACATAGCGAATCAAAAGTGACTGTTGTTGCACAAGACTTACAAGAACGAGAGAGTATGATTGAAATATTGAAGTTTCATCTCTTGCGTGCACAACATTGCATGAAGCAAAACCCCAATGTCAATAGGGTCAGAGAAGGAGTTTGACATTGGAGATTATGTCTATGCTAAGTTACAACCTTATCGCCAAAACTCTGCTGTGACTCGTGCAAATCAAAAGCTGAGTCCGAAATATTATGGTCCTTACCGTATTATCAATAAGTGTGGATCAGATGCATACAAATTGGATCTTCCAGCTACTTCAAAGATTTATCCAGTCTTTCGTGTTTCCCAACCGAAAGTCCTTGTTGGTAATATTCCTATTTCGTCTACATTACAAAGTTCGGTCTCTGATGTTCTAATTAAAGAACACGAGGCAATTTTGGAAAGGAAGATGGTACAACGTCAAGGTCGTGCTGTTACAATGGTATTGGTTAAGTGGACACATTTGGATGAAGCTGAAACTACATGGGAATTTTATTTTGCTTTGCAGAAGAGGTTTCCTTCATTTACACCTTGAAGAAAAGGTTCTTCAAACCCGGGGGATTTGTTATAGGAATGGCACATGATTGATATGAAGAAGGGTGACCATGGTTGCTTCGTGATCAAGTTATTTACGATTCACTAGATAGATGTTTTTCTCCTATCTTCTAATCTTGTCCCTAGTTTTACTAGGTTAAGTTTTCATCTCTTATAAACGATTTTTCCTTGTCCTTATATTCATTACCCAAAAACTCTTCGGACATATTGTTACATCTCTTAAGTCGTGCTCTTAAGCTTTGTATTGTTGCTTGTGAGTTTTCCGAAGCTTTGCTCCTTGCGTGCTTTACTTCGTTGATCTATCAATAAATTGTACTTTCTTTTCAATTAAGTGTTGTTTCCATGTTGTATACGATTCGACTCTGTTTTTCTATATTAGATATGCATGAGTTGTAAGTTTAAAACTTCTACACAAATGACGCCATACGAAGCTATGTTCGGACAGCAATCTCCGATTCATCTACCGTATTTACGTAGCGAATCAAAAGTGACTGTTGTTGCACAAAACTTACAAGAACGAGAGAGTATGATTGAAATATTGAAGTTTCATCTCTTGCGTGCACAACATTGCATGAAGCAAAACCCCGATGTGAATAGGGTCAGAGAAGGAGTTTGACATTGGAGATTATGTCTATGTTAAGTTACAACCTTATCGCCAAAACTCTGCTGTGACTCGTGCAAATCAAAAGCTGAGTCCGAAATATTATGGTCCTTACCGTATTATCGATAAGTGTGGATCAGATGCATACAAATTGGATCTTCCAGCTACTTCAAAGATTTATCCAGTCTTTCGTGTTTCCCAACCGAAAGTCCTTGTTGGTAATATTCCTATTTCGTCTACATTACAAAGTTCGGTCTCTGATGTTCTAATTAAAGAACACGAGGCAATTTTGGAAAGGAAGACGGTACAACGTCAAGGTCGTGCTGTTACAATGGTATTGGTTAAGTGGACACATTTGGATGAAGCTGAAACTACATGGGAATTTTATTTTGCTTTGCAGAAGAGGTTTCCTTCATTTACACCTTGAATAAAAGGTTATTCAAACCCGGGGGATTTGTTATAGGAATGGCACATGATTGATATGAAGAAGGGTGACCATGGTTGCTTCGTGATCAAGTTATTTACGATTCACTAGATAGATGTTTTTCTCCTATCTTCTAATCTTGTCCCTAGTTTTACTAAGTTAAGTTTTCATCTCTTATAAAAGATTTTTCCTTGTCCTTATATTCATTACCCAAAAACTCTTCGGACATATTGTTACATCTCTTAAGTCGTGCTCTTAAGCTTTGTATTGTTGCTTGTGAGTTTTCCGAACCTTTGCTCCTTGCGTGCTTTACTTCGTTGATCTATCAATAAATCGTACTTTCTTCTCAATTAAGTGTTGTTTCCATGTTGTATACGATTCGATCCTGTTTTTCTATATTAGATATGCATGAGTTGTAAGTTTAAAACTTCTACACAAATGACGCCATACGAAGCTATGTTCGGACAGCAATCTCCGATTCATCTACCGTATTTACATAGCGAATCAAAAGTGACTGTTGTTGCACAAAACTTACAAGAACGAGAGAGTATGATTGAAATATTGAAGTTTCATCTCTTGCGTGCACAACATTGCATGAAGCAAAACCCCGATGTGAATAGGGTCAGAGAAGGAGTTTGACATTGGAGATTATGTCTATGTTAAGTTACAACCTTATCGCCAAAACTCTGCTGTGACTCGTGCAAATCAAAAGCTGAGTCTGAAATATTATGGTCCTTACCGTATTATCGATAAGTGTGGATCAGATGCATACAAATTGGATCTTCCAGCTACTTCAAAGATTTATCCAGTCTTTCGTGTTTCCCAACCGAAAGTCCTTGTTGGTAATATTCCTATTTCGTCTACATTACAAAGTTCGGTCTCTGATGTTCTAATTAAAGAACACGAGGCAATTTTGGAAAGGAAGACGGTACAACGTCAAGGTCGTGCTGTTACAATGGTATTGGTTAAGTGGACACATTTGGATGAAGCTGAAACTACATGGGAATTTTATTTTGCTTTGCAGAAGAGGTTTCCTTCATTTACACCTTGAATAAAAGGTTATTCAAACCCGGGGGATTTGTTATAGGAATGGCACATGATTGATATGAAGAAGGGTGACCATGGTTGCTTCGTGATCAAGTTATTTACGATTCACTAGATAGATGTTTTTCTCCTATCTTCTAATCTTGTCCCTAGTTTTACTAGGTTAAGTTTTCATCTCTTATAAACGATTTTTCCTTGTCCTTATATTCATTACCCAAAAACTCTTCGGACATATTGTTACATCTCTTAAGTCGTGATCTTAAGCTTTGTATTGTTGCTTGTGAGTTTTCCGAACCTTTGCTCCTTGCGTGCTTTACTTCGTTGATCTATCAATAAATCGTACTTTCTTCTCAATTAAGTGTTGTTTCCATGTTGTATACGATTCGACTCTGTTTTTCTATATTAGATATGCACAAGTTGTAATTTTAACACTTCTACACAAATGACGCCATACGAAGCTATGTTCGGACAGCAATCTCCGATTCATCTACCGTATTTACATAGCGAATCAAAAGTGACTGTTGTTGCACAAGACTTACAAGAACGAGAGAGTATGATTGAAATATTGAAGTTTCATCTCTTGCGTGCACAACATTGCATGAAGCAAAACCCCAATGTCAATAGGGTCAGAGAAGGAGTTTGACATTGGAGATTATGTCTATGCTAAGTTACAACCTTATCGCCAAAACTCTGCTGTGACTCGTGCAAATCAAAAGCTGAGTCCGAAATATTATGGTCCTTACCGTATTATCAATAAGTGTGGATCAGATGCATACAAATTGGATCTTCCAGCTACTTCAAAGATTTATCCAGTCTTTCGTGTTTCCCAACCGAAAGTCCTTGTTGGTAATATTCCTATTTCGTCTACATTACAAAGTTCGGTCTCTGATGTTCTAATTAAAGAACACGAGGCAATTTTGGAAAGGAAGATGGTACAACGTCAAGGTCGTGCTGTTACAATGGTATTGGTTAAGTGGACACATTTGGATGAAGCTGAAACTACATGGGAATTTTATTTTGCTTTGCAGAAGAGGTTTCCTTCATTTACACCTTGAAGAAAAGGTTCTTCAAACCCGGGGGATTTGTTATAGGAATGGCACATGATTGATATGAAGAAGGGTGACCATGGTTGCTTCGTGATCAAGTTATTTACGATTCACTAGATAGATGTTTTTCTCCTATCTTCTAATCTTGTCCCTAGTTTTACTAGGTTAAGTTTTCATCTCTTATAAACGATTTTTCCTTGTCCTTATATTCATTACCCAAAAACTCTTCGGACATATTGTTACATCTCTTAAGTCGTGCTCTTAAGCTTTGTATTGTTGCTTGTGAGTTTTCCGAAGCTTTGCTCCTTGCGTGCTTTACTTCGTTGATCTATCAATAAATTGTACTTTCTTTTCAATTAAGTGTTGTTTCCATGTTGTATACGATTCGACTCTGTTTTTCTATATTAGATATGCATGAGTTGTAAGTTTAAAACTTCTACACAAATGACGCCATAACGAAGCTATGTTCGGACAGCAATCTCCGATTCATCTACCGTATTTACGTAGCGAATCAAAAGTGACTGTTGTTGCACAAAACTTACAAGAACGAGAGAGTATGATTGAAATATTGAAGTTTCATCTCTTGCGTGCACAACATTGCATGAAGCAAAACCCCGATGTGAATAGGGTCAGAGAAGGAGTTTGACATTGGAGATTATGTCTATGTTAAGTTACAACCTTATCGCCAAAACTCTGCTGTGACTCGTGCAAATCAAAAGCTGAGTCCGAAATATTATGGTCCTTACCGTATTATCTATAAGTGTGGATTAGATGCATACAAATTGGATCTTCCAGCAACTTCAAAGATTTATCCAGTCTTTCGTGTTTCCCAACCGAAAGTCCTTGTTGGTAATATTCCTATTTCGTCTACATTACAAAGTTCGGTCTCTGATGTTCTAATTAAAGAACACGAGGCAATTTTGGAAAGGAAGACGGTACAACGTCAAGGTCGTGCTGTTACAATGGTATTGGTTAAGTGGACACATTTGGATGAAGCTGAAACTACTTGGGAATTTTATTTTGCTTTGCAGAAGAGGTTTCCTTCATTTACACCTTGAAGAAAAGGTTCTTCAAACCCGGGGGATTTGTTATAGGAATGGCACATGATTGATATGAAGAAGGGTGACCATGGTTGCTTCGTGATCAAGTTATTTACGATTCACTAGATAGATGTTTTTCTCCTATCTTCTAATCTTGTCCCTAGTTTTACTAAGTTAAGTTTTCATCTCTTATAAAAGATTTTTCCTTGTCCTTATATTCATTACCCAAAAACTCTTCGGACATATTGTTACATCTCTTAAGTCGTGCTCTTAAGCTTTGTATTGTTGCTTGTGAGTTTTCCGAACCTTTGCTCCTTGCGTGCTTTACTTCGTTGATCTATCAATAAATCGTACTTTCTTCTCAATTAAGTGTTGTTTCCATGTTGTATACGATTCGATCCTGTTTTTCTATATTAGATATGCATGAGTTGTAAGTTTAAAACTTCTACACAAATGACGCCATACGAAGCTATGTTCGGACAGCAATCTCCAATTCATCTACCGTATTTACATAGCGAATCAAAAGTGACTGTTGTTGCACAAAACTTACAAGAACGAGAGAGTATGATTGAAATATTGAAGTTTCATCTCTTGCGTGCACAACATTGCATGAAGCAAAACCCCGATGTGAATAGGGTCAGAGAAGGAGTTTGACATTGGAGATTATGTCTATGTTAAGTTACAACCTTATCGCCAAAACTCTGCTGTGACTCGTGCAAATCAAAAGCTGAGTCCGAAATATTATGGTCCTTACCGTATTATCGATAAGTGTGGATCAGATGCATACAAATTGGATCTTCCAGCTACTTCAAAGATTTATCCAGTCTTTCGTGTTTCCCAACCGAAAGTCCTTGTTGGTAATATTCCTATTTCGTCTACATTACAAAGTTCGGTCTCTGATGTTCTAATTAAAGAACACGAGGCAATTTTGGAAAGGAAGACGGTACAACGTCAAGGTCGTGCTGTTACAATGGTATTGGTTAAGTGGACACATTTGGATGAAGCTGAAACTACATGGGAATTTTATTTTGCTTTGCAGAAGAGGTTTCCTTCATTTACACCTTGAATAAAAGGTTATTCAAACCCGGGGGATTTGTTATAGGAATGGCACATGATTGATATGAAGAAGGGTGACCATGGTTGCTTCGTGATCAAGTTATTTACGATTCACTAGATAGATGTTTTTCTCCTATCTTCTAATCTTGTCCCTAGTTTTACTAGGTTAAGTTTTCATCTCTTATAAACGATTTTTCCTTGTCCTTATATTCATTACCCAAAAACTCTTCGGACATATTGTTACATCTCTTAAGTCGTGATCTTAAGCTTTGTATTGTTGCTTGTGAGTTTTCCGAACCTTTGCTCCTTGCGTGCTTTACTTCGTTGATCTATCAATAAATCGTACTTTCTTCTCAATTAAGTGTTGTTTCCATGTTGTATACGATTCGACTCTGTTTTTCTATATTAGATATGCACAAGTTGTAATTTTAACACTTCTACACAAATGACGCCATACGAAGCTATGTTCGGACAGCAATCTCCGATTCATCTACCGTATTTACATAGCGAATCAAAAGTGACTGTTGTTGCACAAGACTTACAAGAACGAGAGAGTATGATTGAAATATTGAAGTTTCATCTCTTGCGTGCACAACATTGCATGAAGCAAAACCCCAATGTCAATAGGGTCAGAGAAGGAGTTTGATATTGGAGATTATGTCTATGCTAAGTTACAACCTTATCGCCAAAACTCTGCTGTGACTCGTGCAAATCAAAAGCTGAGTCCGAAATATTATGGTCCTTACCGTATTATCGATAAGTGTGGATCAGATGCATACAAATTGGATCTTCCAGCTACTTCAAAGATTTATCCAGTCTTTCGTGTTTCCCAACCGAAAGTCCTTGTTGGTAATATTCCTATTTCGTCTACATTACAAAGTTCGGTCTCTGATGTTCTAATTAAAGAACACGAGGCAATTTTGGAAAGGAAGACGGTACAACGTCAAGGTCGTGCTGTTACAATGGTATTGGTTAAGTGGACACATTTGGATGAAGCTGAAACTACATGGGAATTTTATTTTGCTTTGCAGAAGAGGTTTCCTTCATTTACACCTTGAATAAAAGGTTCATCAAACCCGGGGGATTTGTTATAGGAATGGCACATGATTGATATGCAGAAGGGTGACCCTGGTTGCTTCGAGATCAAGTTATTTACGATTCACTAGATAGATGTTTTTCTCCTATCTTCTAATCTTGTCCCTAGTTTTACTAGGTTAAGTTTTCATCTCTTATAAAAGATTTTTCCTTGTCCTTATATTCATTACCCAAAAACTCTTCGGACATATTGTTACATCTCTTAAGTCGTGCTCTTAAGCTTTGTATTGTTGCTTGTGAGTTTTCCGAACCTTTGCTCCTTGCGTGCTTTACTTCGTTGATCTATCAATAATTCGTACTTTCTTCTCAATTAAGTGTTGTTTCCATGTTGTATACGATTCGATCCTGTTTTTCTATATTAGATATGCATGAGTTGTAAGTTTAAAACTTCTACACAAATGACGCCATACGAAGCTATGTTCGGACAGCAATCTCCGATTCATCTACCGTATTTACATAGCGAATCAAAAGTGACTGTTGTTGCACAAAACTTACAAGAACGAGAGAGTATGATTGAAATATTGAAGTTTCATCTCTTGCGTGCACAACATTGCATGAAGCAAAACCCCGATGTGAATAGGGTCAGAGAAGGAGTTTGACATTGGAGATTATGTCTATGTTAAGTTACAACCTTATCGCCAAAACTCTGCTGTGACTCGTGCAAATCAAAAGCTGAGTCCGAAATATTATGGTCCTTACCGTATTATCGATAAGTGTGGATCAGATGCATACAAATTGGATCTTCCAGCTACTTCAAAGATTTATCCAGTCTTTCGTGTTTCCCAACCGAAAGTCCTTGTTGGTAATATTCCTATTTCGTCTACATTACAAAGTTCGGTCTCTGATGTTCTAATTAAAGAACACGAGGCAATTTTGGAAAGGAAGACGGTACAACGTCAAGGTCGTGCTGTTACAATGGTATTGGTTAAGTGGACACATTTGGATGAAGCTGAAACTACATGGGAATTTTATTTTGCTTTGCAGAAGAGGTTTCCTTCATTTACACCTTGAATAAAAGGTTATTCAAACCCGGGGGATTTGTTATAGGAATGGCACATGATTGATATGAAGAAGGGTGACCATGGTTGCTTCGTGATCAAGTTATTTACGATTCACTAGATAGATGTTTTTCTCCTATCTTCTAATCTTGTCCCTAGTTTTACTAGGTTAAGTTTTCATCTCTTATAAACGATTTTTCCTTGTCCTTATATTCATTACCCAAAAACTCTTCGGACATATTGTTACATCTCTTAAGTCGTGATCTTAAGCTTTGTATTGTTGCTTGTGAGTTTTCCGAACCTTTGCTCCTTGCGTGCTTTACTTCGTTGATCTATCAATAAATCGTACTTTCTTCTCAATTAAGTGTTGTTTCCATGTTGTATACGATTCGACTCTGTTTTTCTATATTAGATATGCACAAGTTGTAATTTTAACACTTCTACACAAATGACGCCATACGAAGCTATGTTCGGACAGCAATCTCCGATTCATCTACCGTATTTACATAGCGAATCAAAAGTGACTGTTGTTGCACAAGACTTACAAGAACGAGAGAGTATGATTGAAATATTGAAGTTTCATCTCTTGCGTGCACAACATTGCATGAAGCAAAACCCCAATGTCAATAGGGTCAGAGAAGGAGTTTGACATTGGAGATTATGTCTATGCTAAGTTACAACCTTATCGCCAAAACTCTGCTGTGACTCGTGCAAATCAAAAGCTGAGTCCGAAATATTATGGTCCTTACCGTATTATCGATAAGTGTGGATCAGATGCATACAAATTGGATCTTCCAGCTACTTCAAAGATTTATCCAGTCTTTCGTGTTTCCCAACCGAAAGTCCTTGTTGGTAATATTCCTATTTCGTCTACATTACAAAGTTCGGTCTCTGATGTTCTAATTAAAGAACACGAGGCAATTTTGGAAAGGAAGACGGTACAACGTCAAGGTCGTGCTGTTACAATGGTATTGGTTAAGTGGACACATTTGGATGAAGCTGAAACTACATGGGAATTTTATTTTGCTTTGCAGAAGAGGTTTCCTTCATTTACACCTTGAATAAAAGGTTCATCAAACCCGGGGGATTTGTTATAGGAATGGCACATGATTGATATGCAGAAGGGTGACCCTGGTTGCTTCGAGATCAAGTTATTTACGATTCACTAGATAGATGTTTTTCTCCTATCTTCTAATCTTGTCCCTAGTTTTACTAGGTTAAGTTTTCATCTCTTATAAACGATTTTTCCTTGTCCTTATATTCATTACCCAAAAACTCTTCGGACATATTGTTACATCTCTTAAGTCGTGATCTTAAGCTTTGTATTGTTGCATGTGAGTTTTCCGAACCTTTGCTCCTTGCGTGCTTTACTTCGTTGATCTATCAATAAATCGTACTTTCTTCTCAATTAAGTGTTGTTTCCATGTTGTATACGATTCGACTCTGTTTTTCTATATTAGATATGCACAAGTTGTAATTTTAACACTTCTACACAAATGACGCCATACGAAGCTATGTTCGGACAGCAATCTCCGATTCATCTACCGTATTTACATAGCGAATCAAAAGTGACTGTTGTTGCACAAGACTTACAAGAACGAGAGAGTATGATTGAAATATTGAAGTTTCATCTCTTGCGTGCACAACATTGCATGAAGCAAAACCCCAATGTCAATAGGGTCAGAGAAGGAGTTTGACATTGGAGATTATGTCTATGCTAAGTTACAACCTTATCGCCAAAACTCTGCTGTGACTCGTGCAAATCAAAAGCTGTGTCCGAAATATTATGGTCCTTACCGTATTATCGATAAGTGTGGATCAGATGCATACAAATTGGATCTTCCAGCTACTTCAAAGATTTATCCAGTCTTTCGTGTTTCCCAACCGAAAGTCCTTGTTGGTAATATTCCTATTTCGTCTACATTACAAAGTTCGGTCTCTGATGTTCTAATTAAAGAACACGAGGCAATTTTGGAAAGGAAGACGGTACAACGTCAAGGTCGTGCTGTTACAATGGTATTGGTTAAGTGGACACATTTGGATGAAGCTGAAACTACATGGGAATTTTATTTTGCTTTGCAGAAGAGGTTTCCTTCATTTACACCTTGAATAAAAGGTTCATCAAACCCGGGGGATTTGTTATAGGAATGGCACATGATTGATATGCAGAAGGGTGACCATGGTTGCTTCGTGATCAAGTTATTTACGATTCACTAGATAGATGTTTTTCTCCTATCTTCTAATCTTGTCCCTAGTTTTACTAGGTTAAGTTTTCATCTCTTATAAACGATTTTTCCTTGTCCTTTTATTCATTACCCAAAAACTCTTCGGACATATTGTTACATCTCTTAAGTCGTGCTCTTAAGCTTTGTATTGTTGCTTGTGAGTTTTCCGAACCTTTGCTCCTTGCGTGCTTTACTTCGTTGATCTATCAATAAATCGTACTTTCTTCTCAATTAAGTGTTGTTTCCATGTTGTATACGATTCGACTCTGTTTTTCTATATTAGATATGCATGAGTTGTAAGTTTAAAACTTCTACACAAATGACGCCATACGAAGCTATGTTCGGACAGCAATCTCCGATTCATCTACCGTATTTACATAGCGAATCAAAAGTGACTGTTGTTGCACAAAACTTACAAGAACGAGAGAGTATGATTGAAATATTGAAGTTTCATCTCTTGCGTGCACAACATTGCATGAAGCAAAACCCCGATGTGAATAGGGTCAGAGAAGGAGTTTGACATTGGAGATTATGTCTATGTTAAGTTACAACCTTATCGCCAAAACTCTGCTGTGACTCGTGCAAATCAAAAGCTGAGTCCGAAATATTATGGTCCTTACCGTATTATCGATAAGTGTGGATCAGATGCATACAAATTGGATCTTCCAGCTACTTCAAAGATTTATCCAGTCTTTCGTGTTTCCCAACCGAAAGTCCTTGTTGGTAATATTCCTATTTCGTCTACATTACAAAGTTCGGTCTCTGATGTTCTAATTAAAGAACACGAGGCAATTTTGGAAAGGAAGACGGTACAACGTCAAGGTCGTGCTGTTACAATGGTATTGGTTAAGTGGACACATTTGGATGAAGCTGAAACTACATGGGAATTTTATTTTGCTTTGCAGAAGAGGTTTCTTTCATTTACACCTTGAATAAAAGGTTATTCAAACCCGGGGGATTTGTTATAGGAATGGCACATGATTGATATGAAGAAGGGTGACCATGGTTGCTTCGTGATCAAGTTATTTACGATTCACTAGATAGATGTTTTTCTCCTATCTTCTAATCTTGTCCCTAGTTTTACTAGGTTAAGTTTTCATCTCTTATAAACGATTTTTCCTTGTCCTTATATTCATTACCCAAAAACTCTTCGGACATATTGTTACATCTCTTAAGTCGTGATCTTAAGCTTTGTATTGTTGCTTGTGAGTTTTCCGAACCTTTGCTCCTTGCGTGCTTTACTTCGTTGATCTATCAATAAATCGTACTTTCTTCTCAATTAAGTGTTGTTTCCATGTTGTATACGATTCGACTCTGTTTTTCTATATTAGATATGCACAAGTTGTAATTTTAACACTTCTACACAAATGACGCCATACGAAGCTATGTTCGGACAGCAATCTCCGATTCATCTACCGTATTTACATAGCGAATCAAAAGTGACTGTTGTTGCACAAGACTTACAAGAACGAGAGAGTATGATTGAAATATTGAAGTTTCATCTCTTGCGTGCACAACATTGCATGAAGCAAAACCCCAATGTCAATAGGGTCAGAGAAGGAGTTTGACATTGGAGATTATGTCTATGCTAAGTTACAACCTTATCGCCAAAACTCTGCTGTGACTCGTGCAAATCAAAAGCTGTGTCCGAAATATTATGGTCCTTACCGTATTATCGATAAGTGTGGATCAGATGCATACAAATTGGATCTTCCAGCTACTTCAAAGATTTATCCAGTCTTTCGTGTTTCCCAACCGAAAGTCCTTGTTGGTAATATTCCTATTTCGTCTACATTACAAAGTTCGGTCTCTGATGTTCTAATTAAAGAACACGAGGCAATTTTGGAAAGGAAGACGGTACAAACGTCAAGGTCGTGCTGTTACAATGGTATTGGTTAAGTGGACACATTTGGATGAAGCTGAAACTACATGGGAATTTTATTTTGCTTTGCAGAAGAGGTTTCCTTCATTTACACCTTGAATAAAAGGTTCATCAAACCCGGGGGATTTGTTATAGGAATGGCACATGATTGATATGCAGAAGGGTGACCATGGTTGCTTCGTGATCAAGTTATTTACGATTCACTAGATAGATGTTTTTCTCCTATCTTCTAATCTTGTCCCTAGTTTTACTAGGTTAAGTTTTCATCTCTTATAAACGATTTTTCCTTGTCCTTATATTCATTACCCAAAAACTCTTCGGACATATTGTTACATCTCTTAAGTCGTGCTCTTAAGCTTTGTATTGTTGCTTGTGAGTTTTCCGAACCTTTGCTCCTTGCGTGCTTTACTTCGTTGATCTATCAATAAATCGTACTTTCTTCTCAATTAAGTGTTGTTTCCATGTTGTATACGATTCGACTCTGTTTTTCTATATTAGATATGCATGAGTTGTAAGTTTAAAACTTCTACACAAATGACGCCATACGAAGCTATGTTCGGACAGCAATCTCCGATTCATCTACCGTATTTACATAGCGAATCAAAAGTGACTGTTGTTGCACAAAACTTACAAGAACGAGAGAGTATGATTGAAATATTGAAGTTTCATCTCTTGCGTGCACAACATTGCATGAAGCAAAACCCCGATGTGAATAGGGTCAGAGAAGGAGTTTGACATTGGAGATTATGTCTATGTTAAGTTACAACCTTATCGCCAAAACTCTGCTGTGACTCGTGCAAATCAAAAGCTGAGTCTGAAATATTATGGTCCTTACCGTATTATCGATAAGTGTGGATCAGATGCATACAAATTGGATCTTCCAGCTACTTCAAAGATTTATCCAGTCTTTCGTGTTTCCCAACCGAAAGTCCTTGTTGGTAATATTCCTATTTCGTCTACATTACAAAGTTCGGTCTCTGATGTTCTAATTAAAGAACACGAGGCAATTTTGGAAAGGAAGACGGTACAACGTCAAGGTCGTGCTGTTACAATGGTATTGGTTAAGTGGACACATTTGGATGAAGCTGAAACTACATGGGAATTTTATTTTGCTTTGCAGAAGAGGTTTCCTTCATTTACACCTTGAATAAAAGGTTATTCAAACCCGGGGGATTTGTTATAGGAATGGCACATGATTGATATGAAGAAGGGTGACCATGGTTGCTTCGTGATCAAGTTATTTACGATTCACTAGATAGATGTTTTTCTCCTATCTTCTAATCTTGTCCCTAGTTTTACTAGGTTAAGTTTTCATCTCTTATAAACGATTTTTCCTTGTCCTTATATTCATTACCCAAAAACTCTTCGGACATATTGTTACATCTCTTAAGTCGTGATCTTAAGCTTTGTATTGTTGCTTGTGAGTTTTCCGAACCTTTGCTCCTTGCGTGCTTTACTTCGTTGATCTATCAATAAATCGTACTTTCTTCTCAATTAAGTGTTGTTTCCATGTTGTATACGATTCGACTCTGTTTTTCTATACTAGATATGCACAAGTTGTAATTTTAACACTTCTACACAAATGACGCCATACGAAGCTATGTTCGGACAGCAATCTCCGATTCATCTACCGTATTTACATAGCGAATCAAAAGTGACTGTTGTTGCACAAGACTTACAAGAACGAGAGAGTATGATTGAAATATTGAAGTTTCATCTCTTGCGTGCACAACATTGCATGAAGCAAAACCCCAATGTCAATAGGGTCAGAGAAGGAGTTTGACATTGGAGATTATGTCTATGCTAAGTTACAACCTTATCGCCAAAACTCTGCTGTGACTCGTGCAAATCAAAAGCTGTGTCCGAAATATTATGGTCCTTACCGTATTATCGATAAGTGTGGATCAGATGCATACAAATTGGATCTTCCAGCTACTTCAAAGATTTATCCAGTCTTTCGTGTTTCCCAACCGAAAGTCCTTGTTGGTAATATTCCTATTTCGTCTACATTACAAAGTTCGGTCTCTGATGTTCTAATTAAAGAACACGAGGCAATTTTGGAAAGGAAGACGGTACAACGTCAAGGTCGTGCTGTTACAATGGTATTGGTTAAGTGGACACATTTGGATGAAGCTGAAACTACATGGGAATTTTATTTTGCTTTGCAGAAGAGGTTTCCTTCATTTACACCTTGAATAAAAGGTTCATCAAACCCGGGGGATTTGTTATAGGAATGGCACATGATTGATATGCAGAAGGGTGACCATGGTTGCTTCGTGATCAAGTTATTTACGATTCACTAGATAGATGTTTTTCTCCTATCTTCTAATCTTGTCCCTAGTTTTACTAGGTTAAGTTTTCATCTCTTATAAACGATTTTTCCTTGTCCTTATATTCATTACCCAAAAACTCTTCGGACATATTGTTACATCTCTTAAGTCGTGCTCTTAAGCTTTGTATTGTTGCTTGTGAGTTTTCCGAACCTTTGCTCCTTGCGTGCTTTACTTCGTTGATCTATCAATAAATCGTACTTTCTTCTCAATTAAGTGTTGTTTCCATGTTGTATACGATTCGACTCTGTTTTTCTATATTAGATATGCATGAGTTGTAAGTTTAAAACTTCTACACAAATGACGCCATACGAAGCTATGTTCGGACAGCAATCTCCGATTCATCTACCGTATTTACATAGCGAATCAAAAGTGACTGTTGTTGCACAAAACTTACAAGAACGAGAGAGTATGATTGAAATATTGAAGTTTCATCTCTTGCGTGCACAACATTGCATGAAGCAAAACCCCGATGTGAATAGGGTCAGAGAAGGAGTTTGACATTGGAGATTATGTCTATGTTAAGTTACAACCTTATCGCCAAAACTCTGCTGTGACTCGTGCAAATCAAAAGCTGAGTCTGAAATATTATGGTCCTTACCGTATTATCGATAAGTGTGGATCAGATGCATACAAATTGGATCTTCCAGCTACTTCAAAGATTTATCCAGTCTTTCGTGTTTCCCAACCGAAAGTCCTTGTTGGTAATATTCCTATTTCGTCTACATTACAAAGTTCGGTCTCTGATGTTCTAATTAAAGAACACGAGGCAATTTTGGAAAGGAAGACGGTACAATGTCAAGGTCGTGCTGTTACAATGGTATTGGTTAAGTGGACACATTTGGATGAAGCTGAAACTACATGGGAATTTTATTTTGCTTTGCAGAAGAGGTTTCCTTCATTTACACCTTGAATAAAAGGTTATTCAAACCCGGGGGATTTGTTATAGGAATGGCACATGATTGATATGAAGAAGGGTGACCATGGTTGCTTCGTGATCAAGTTATTTACGATTCACTAGATAGATGTTTTTCTCCTATCTTCTAATCTTGTCCCTAGTTTTACTAGGTTAAGTTTTCATCTCTTATAAACGATTTTTCCTTGTCCTTATATTCATTACCCAAAAACTCTTCGGACATATTGTTACATCTCTTAAGTCGTGATCTTAAGCTTTGTATTGTTGCTTGTGAGTTTTCCGAACCTTTGCTCCTTGCGTGCTTTACTTCGTTGATCTATCAATAAATCGTACTTTCTTCTCAATTAAGTGTTGTTTCCATGTTGTATACGATTCGACTCTGTTTTTCTATATTAGATATGCACAAGTTGTAATTTTAACACTTCTACACAAATGACGCCATACGAAGCTATGTTCGGACAGCAATCTCCGATTCATCTACCGTATTTACATAGCGAATCAAAAGTGACTGTTGTTGCACAAGACTTACAAGAACGAGAGAGTATGATTGAAATATTGAAGTTTCATCTCTTGCGTGCACAACATTGCATGAAGCAAAACCCCAATGTCAATAGGGTCAGAGAAGGAGTTTGACATTGGAGATTATGTCTATGCTAAGTTACAACCTTATCGCCAAAACTCTGCTGTGACTCGTGCAAATCAAAAGCTGAGTCCGAAATATTATGGTCCTTACCGTATTATCGATAAGTGTGGATCAGATGCATACAAATTGGATCTTCCAGCTACTTCAAAGATTTATCCAGTCTTTCGTGTTTCCCAACCGAAAGTCCTTGTTGGTAATATTCCTATTTCGTCTACATTACAAAGTTCGGTCTCTGATGTTCTAATTAAAGAACACGAGGCAATTTTGGAAAGGAAGACGGTACAACGTCAAGGTCGTGCTGTTACAATGGTATTGGTTAAGTGGACACATTTGGATGAAGCTGAAACTACATGGGAATTTTATTTTGCTTTGCAGAAGAGGTTTCCTTCATTTACACCTTGAATAAAAGGTTCATCAAACCCGGGGGATTTGTTATTGGAATGGCACATGATTGATATGCAGAAGGGTGACCATGGTTGCTTCGTGATCAAGTTATTTACGATTCACTAGATAGATGTTTTTCTCCTATCTTCTAATCTTGTCCCTAGTTTTACTAGGTTAAGTTTTCATCTCTTATAAACTATTTTTCCTTGTCCTTATATTCATTACCCAAAAACTCTTCGGACATATTGTTACATCTCTTAAGTCGTGATCTTAAGCTTTGTATTGTTGCTTGTGAGTTTTCCGAACCTTTGCTCCTTGCGTGCTTTATTTCGTTGATCTATCAATAAATCGTACTTTCTTCTCAATTAAGTGTTGTTTCCATGTTGTATACGATTCGATTCTGTTTTTCTATATTAGATATGCACAAGTTGTAATTTTAACACTTCTACACAAATGACGCCATACGAAGCTATGTTCGGACAGCAATCTCCGATTCATCTACCGTATTTACATAGCGAATCAAAAGTGACTGTTGTTGCACAAGACTTACAAGAACGAGAGAGTATGATTGAAATATTGAAGTTTCATCTCTTGCGTGCACAACATTGCATGAAGCAAAACCCCAATGTCAATAGGGTCAGAGAAGGAGTTTGACATTGGAGATTATGTCTATGCTAAGTTACAACCTTATCGCCAAAACTCTGCTGTGACTCGTGCAAAATCAAAAAGCTGAGTCCGAAATATTATGGTCCTTACCGTATTATCGATAAGTGTGGATCAGATGCATACAAATTGGATCTTCCAGCTACTTCAAAGATTTATCCAGTCTTTCGTGTTTCCCAACCGAAAGTCCTTGTTGGTAATATTCCTATTTCGTCTACATTACAAAGTTCGGTCTCTGATGTTCTAATTAAAGAACACGAGGCAATTTTGGAAAGGAAGACGGTACAACGTCAAGGTCGTGCTGTTACAATGGTATTGGTTAAGTGGACACATTTGGATGAAGCTGAAACTACATGGGAATTTTATTTTGCTTTGCAGAAGAGGTTTCCTTCATTTACACCTTGAATAAAAGGTTATTCAAACCCGGGGATTTGTTATAGGAATGGCACATGATTGATATGAAGAAGGGTGACCATGGTTGCTTCGTGATCAAGTTATTTACGATTCACTAGATAGATGTTTTTCTCCTATCTTCTAATCTTGTCCCTAGTTTTACTAGGTTAAGTTTTCATCTCTTATAAACGATTTTTCCTTGTCCTTATATTCATTACCCAAAAACTCTTCGGACATATTGTTACATCTCTTAAGTCGTGATCTTAAGCTTTGTATTGTTGCTTGTGAGTTTTCCGAACCTTTGCTCCTTGCGTGCTTTACTTCGTTGATCTATCAATAAATCGTACTTTCTTCTCAATTAAGTGTTGTTTCCATGTTGTATACGATTCGACTCTGTTTTTCTATATTAGATATGCACAAGTTGTAATTTTAACACTTCTACACAAATGACGCCATACGAAGCTATGTTCGGACAGCAATCTCCGATTCATCTACCGTATTTACATAGCGAATCAAAAGTGACTGTTGTTGCACAAGACTTACAAGAACGAGAGAGTATGATTGAAATATTGAAGTTTCATCTCTTGCGTGCACAACATTGCATGAAGCAAAACCCCAATGTCAATAGGGTCAGAGAAGGAGTTTGACATTGGAGATTATGTCTATGCTAAGTTACAACCTTATCGCCAAAACTCTGCTGTGACTCGTGCAAATCAAAAGCTGAGTCCGAAATATTATGGTCCTTACCGTATTATCGATAAGTGTGGATCAGATGCATACAAATTGGATCTTCCACCTACTTCAAAGATTTATCCAGTCTTTCGTGTTTCCCAACCGAAAGTCCTTGTTGGTAATATTCCTATTTCGTCTACATTACAAAGTTCGGTCTCTGATGTTCTAATTAAAGAGCACGAGGCAATTTTGGAAAGGAAGACGGTACAACGTCAAGGTCGTGCTGTTACAATGGTATTGGTTAAGTGGACACATTTGGATGAAGCTGAAACTACATGGGAATTTTATTTTGCTTTGCAGAAGAGGTTTCCTTCATTTACACCTTGAATAAAAGGTTCATCAAACCCGGGGGATTTGTTATAGGAATGGCACATGATTGATATGCAGAAGGGTGACCATGGTTGCTTCGTGATCAAGTTATTTACGATTCACTAGATAGATGTTTTTCTCCTATCTTCTAATCTTGTCCCTAGTTTTACTAGGTTAAGTTTTCATCTCTTATAAACTATTTTTCCTTGTCCTTATATTCATTACCCAAAAACTCTTCGGACATATTGTTACATCTCTTAAGTCGTGATCTTAAGCTTTGTATTGTTGCTTGTGAGTTTTCCGAACCTTTGCTCCTTGCGTGCTTTACTTCGTTGATCTATCAATAAATCGTACTTTCTTCTCAATTAAGTGTTGTTTCCATGTTGTATACGATTCGATTCTGTTTTTCTATATTAGATATGCACAAGTTGTAATTTTAACACTTCTACACAAATGACGCCATACGAAGCTATGTTCGGACAGCAATCTCCGATTCATCTACCGTATTTACATAGCGAATCAAAAGTGACTGTTGTTGCACAAGACTTACAAGAACGAGAGAGTATGATTGAAATATTGAAGTTTCATCTCTTGCGTGCACAACATTGCATGAAGCAAAACCCCAATGTCAATAGGGTCAGAGAAGGAGTTTGACATTGGAGATTATGTCTATGCTAAGTTACAACCTTATCGCCAAAACTCTGCTGTGACTCGTGCAAATCAAAAGCTGAGTCCGAAATATTATGGTCCTTACCGTATTATCGATAAGTGTGGATCAGATGCATACAAATTGGATCTTCCAGCTACTTCAAAGATTTATCCAGTCTTTCGTGTTTCCCAACCGAAAGTCCTTGTTGGTAATATTCCTATTTCGTCTACATTACAAAGTTCGGTCTCTGATGTTCTAATTAAAGAACACGAGGCAATTTTGGAAAGGAAGACGGTACAACGTCAAGGTCGTGCTGTTACAATGGTATTGGTTAAGTGGACACATTTGGATGAAGCTGAAACTACATGGGAATTTTATTTTGCTTTGCAGAAGAGGTTTCCTTCATTTACACCTTGAATAAAAGGTTCATCAAACCCGGGGGATTTGTTATAGGAATGGCACATGATTGATATGCAGAAGGGTGACCATGGTTGCTTCGTGATCAAGTTATTTACGATTCACTAGATAGATGTTTTTCTCCTATCTTCTAATCTTGTCCCTAGTTTTACTAGGTTAAGTTTTCATCTCTTATAAACGATTTTTCCTTGTCCTTATATTCATTACCCAAAAACTCTTCGGACATATTGTTACATCTCTTAAGTCGTGCTCTTAAGCTTTGTATTGTTGCTTGTGAGTTTTCCGAACCTTTGCTCCTTGCGTGCTTTACTTCGTTGATCTATCAATAAATCGTACTTTCTTCTCAATTAAGTGTTGTTTCCATGTTGTATACGATTCGACTCTGTTTTTCTATATTAGATATGCACAAGTTGTAATTTTAACACTTCTACACAAATGACGCCATACGAAGCTATGTTCGGACAGCAATCTCCGATTCATCTACCGTATTTACATAGCGAATCAAAAGTGACTGTTGTTGCACAAGACTTACAAGAACGAGAGAGTATGATTGAAATATTGAAGTTTCATCTCTTGCGTGCACAACATTGCATGAAGCAAAACCCCAATGTCAATAGGGTCAGAGAAGGAGTTTGACATTGGAGATTATGTCTATGCTAAGTTACAACTTTATCGCCAAAACTCTGCTGTGACTCGTGCAAATCAAAAGCTGAGTCCGAAATATTATGGTCCTTACCGTATTATCGATAAGTGTGGATCAGATGCATACAAATTGGATCTTCCAGCTACTTCAAAGATTTATCCAGTCTTTCGTGTTTCCCAACCGAAAGTCCTTGTTGGTAATATTCCTATTTCGTCTACATTACAAAGTTCGGTCTCTGATGTTCTAATTAAAGAACACGAGGCAATTTTGGAAAGGAAGACGGTACAACGTCAAGGTCGTGCTGTTACAATGGTATTGGTTAAGTGGACACATTTGGATGAAGCTGAAACTACATGGGAATTTTATTTTGCTTTGCAGAAGAGGTTTCCTTCATTTACACCTTGAATAAAAGGTTCATCAAACCCGGGGGATTTGTTATAGGAATGGCACATGATTGATATGCAGAAGGGTGACCATGGTTGCTTCGTGATCAAGTTATTTACGATTCACTAGATAGATGTTTTTCTCCTATCTTCTAATCTTGTCCCTAGTTTTACTAGGTTAAGTTTTCATCTCTTATAAACGATTTTTCCTTGTCCTTATATTCATTACCCAAAAACTCTTCGGACATATTGTTACATCTCTTAAGTCGTGATCTTAAGCTTTGTATTGTTGCTTGTGAGTTTTCCGAACCTTTGCTCCATGCATGCTTTACTTCGTTGATCTATCAATAAATCGTACTTTCTTCTCAATTAAGTGTTGTTTCCATGTTGTATACGATTCGACTCTGTTTTTCTATATTAGATATGCATGAGTTGTAAGTTTAAAACTTCTACACAAATGACACCATACGAAGCTATGTTCGGACAGCAATCTCCGATTCATCTACCGTATTTACATAGCGAATCAAAAGTGACTGTTGTTGCACAAAACTTACAAGAACGAGAGAGTATGATTGAAATATTGAAGTTTCATCTCTTGCGTGCACAACATTGCATGAAGCAAAACCCCGATGTGAATAGGGTCAGAGAAGGAGTTTGACATTGGAGATTATGTCTATGTTAAGTTACAACCTTATCGCCAAAACTCTGCTGTGACTCGTGCAAATCAAAAGCTGAGTCCGAAATATTATGGTCCTTACCGTATTATCGATAAGTGTGGATCAGATGCATACAAATTGGATCTTCCAGCTACTTCAAAGATTTATCCAGTCTTTCGTGTTTCCCAACCGAAAGTCCTTGTTGGTAATATTCCTATTTCGTCTACATTACAAAGTTCGGTCTCTGATGTTCTAATTAAAGAACACGAGGCAATTTTGGAAAGGAAGACGGTACAACGTCAAGGTCGTGCTGTTACAATGGTATTGGTTAAGTGGACACATTTGGATGAAGCTGAAACTACATGGGAATTTTATTTTGCTTTGCAGAAGAGGTTTCCTTCATTTACACCTTGAATAAAAGGTTATTCAAACCCGGGGGATTTGTTATAGGAATGGCACATGATTGATATGAAGAAGGGTGACCATGGTTGCTTCGTGATCAAGTTATTTACGATTCACTAGATAGATGTTTTTCTCCTATCTTCTAATCTTGTCCCTAGTTTTACTAGGTTAAGTTTTCATCTCTTATAAACGATTTTTCCTTGTCCTTATATTCATTACCCAAAAACTCTTCGGACATATTGTTACATCTCTTAAGTCGTGATCTTAAGCTTTGTATTGTTGCTTGTGAGTTTTCCGAACCTTTGCTCCTTGCGTGCTTTACTTCGTTGATCTATCAATAAATCGTACTTTCTTCTCAATTAAGTGTTGTTTCCATGTTGTATACGATTCGACTCTGTTTTTCTATATTAGATATGCACAAGTTGTAATTTTAACACTTCTACACAAATGACGCCATACGAAGCTATGTTCGGACAGCAATCTCCGATTCATCTACCGTATTTACATAGCGAATCAAAAGTGACTGTTGTTGCACAAGACTTACAAGAACGAGAGAGTATGATTGAAATATTGAAGTTTCATCTCTTGCGTGCACAACATTGCATGAAGCAAAACCCCAATGTCAATAGGGTCAGAGAAGGAGTTTGACATTGGAGATTATGTCTATGCTAAGTTACAACCTTATCGCCAAAACTCTGCTGTGACTCGTGCAAATCAAAAGCTGAGTCCGAAATATTATGGTCCTTACCGTATTATCGATAAGTGTGGATCAGATGCATACAAATTGGATCTTCCAGCTACTTCAAAGATTTATCCAGTCTTTCGTGTTTCCCAACCGAAAGTCCTTGTTGGTAATATTCCTATTTCGTCTACATTACAAAGTTCGGTCTCTGATGTTCTAATTAAAGAACACGAGGCAATTTTGGAAAGGAAGACGGTACAACGTCAAGGTCGTGCTGTTACAATGGTATTGGTTAAGTGGACACATTTGGATGAAGCTGAAACTACATGGGAATTTTATTTTGCTTTGCAGAAGAGGTTTCCTTCATTTACACCTTGAATAAAAGGTTCATCAAACCCGGGGGATTTGTTATAGGAATGGCACATGATTGATATGCAGAAGGGTGACCATGGTTGCTTCGTGATCAAGTTATTTACGATTCACTAGATAGATGTTTTTCTCCTATCTTCTAATCTTGTCCCTAGTTTTACTAGGTTAAGTTTTCATCTCTTATAAACTATTTTTCCTTGTCCTTATATTCATTACCCAAAAACTCTTCGGACATATTGTTACATCTCTTAAGTCGTGATCTTAAGCTTTGTATTGTTGCTTGTGAGTTTTCCGAACCTTTGCTCCTTGCGTGCTTTACTTCGTTGATCTATCAATAAATCGTACTTTCTTCTCAATTAAGTGTTGTTTCCATGTTGTATACGATTCGACTCTGTTTTTCTATATTAGATATGCACAAGTTGTAATTTTAACACTTCTACACAAATGACGCCATACGAAGCTATGTTCGGACAGCAATCTCCGATTCATCTACCGTATTTACATAGCGAATCAAAAGTGACTGTTGTTGCACAAGACTTACAAGAACGAGAGAGTATGATTGAAATATTGAAGTTTCATCTCTTGCGTGCACAACATTGCATGAAGCAAAACCCCAATGTCAATAGGGTCAGAGAAGGAGTTTGACATTGGAGATTATGTCTATGCTAAGTTACAACCTTATCGCCAAAACTCTGCTGTGACTCGTGCAAATCAAAAGCTGAGTCCGAAATATTATGGTCCTTACCGTATTATCGATAAGTGTGGATGAGATGCATACAAATTGGATCTTCCAGCTACTTCAAAGATTTATCCAGTCTTTCGTGTTTCCCAACCGAAAGTCCTTGTTGGTAATATTCCTATTTCGTCTACATTACAAAGTTCGGTCTCTGATGTTCTAATTAAAGAACACGAGGCAATTTTGGAAAGGAAGACGGTACAACGTCAAGGTCGTGCTGTTACAATGGTATTGGTTAAGTGGACACATTTGGATGAAGCTGAAACTACATGGGAATTTTATTTTGCTTTGCAGAAGAGGTTTCCTTCATTTACACCTTGAATAAAAGGTTCATCAAACCCGGGGGATTTGTTATAGGAATGGCACATGATTGATATGCAGAAGGGTGACCATGGTTGCTTCGTGATCAAGTTATTTACGATTCACTAGATAGATGTTTTTCTCCTATCTTCTAATCTTGTCCCTAGTTTTACTAGGTTAAGTTTTCATCTCTTATAAACGATTTTTCCTTGTCCTTATATTCATTACCCAAAAACTCTTCGGACATATTGTTACATCTCTTAAGTCGTGCTCTTAAGCTTTGTATTGTTGCTTGTGAGTTTTCCGAACCTTTGCTCCTTGCGTGCTTTACTTCGTTGATCTATCAATAAATCGTACTTTCTTCTCAATTAAGTGTTGTTTCCATGTTGTATACGATTCGACTCTGTTTTTCTATATTAGATATGCACAAGTTGTAATTTTAACACTTCTACACAAATGACGCCATACGAAGCTATGTTCGGACAGCAATCTCCGATTCATCTACCGTATTTACATAGCGAATCAAAAGTGACTGTTGTTGCACAAGACTTACAAGAACGAGAGAGTATGATTGAAATATTGAAGTTTCATCTCTTGCGTGCACAACATTGCATGAAGCAAAACCCCAATGTCAATAGGGTCAGAGAAGGAGTTTGACATTGGAGATTATGTCTATGCTAAGTTACAACCTAATCGCCAAAACTCTGCTGTGACTCGTGCAAATCAAAAGCTGAGTCCGAAATATTATGGTCCTTACCGTATTATCGATAAGTGTGGATCAGATGCATACAAATTGGATCTTCCAGCTACTTCAAAGATTTATCCAGTCTTTCGTGTTTCCCAACCGAAAGTCCTTGTTGGTAATATTCCTATTTCGTCTACATTACAAAGTTCGGTCTCTGATGTTCTAATTAAAGAACACGAGGCAATTTTGGAAAGGAAGACGGTACAACGTCAAGGTCGTGCTGTTACAATGGTATTGGTTAAGTGGACACATTTGGATGAAGCTGAAACTACATGGGAATTTTATTTTGCTTTGCAGAAGAGGTTTCCTTCATTTACACCTTGAATAAAAGGTTCATCAAACCCGGGGGATTTGTTATAGGAATGGCACATGATTGATATGCAGAAGGGTGACCATGGTTGCTTCGTGATCAAGTTATTTACGATTCACTAGATAGATGTTTTTCTCCTATCTTCTAATCTTGTCCCTAGTTTTACTAGGTTAAGTTTTCATCTCTTATAAACGATTTTTCCTTGTCCTTATATTCATTACCCAAAAACTCTTCGGACATATTGTTACATCTCTTAAGTCGTGATCTTAAGCTTTGTATTGTTGCTTGTGAGTTTTCCGAACCTTTGCTCCATGCATGCTTTACTTCGTTGATCTATCAATAAATCGTACTTTCTTCTCAATTAAGTGTTGTTTCCATGTTGTATACGATTCGACTCTGTTTTTCTATATTAGATATGCACAAGTTGTAATTTTAACACTTCTACACAAATGACGCCATACGAAGCTATGTTCGGACAGCAATCTCCGATTCATCTACCGTATTTACATAGCGAATCAAAAGTGACTGTTGTTGCACAAGACTTACAAGAACGAGAGAGTATGATTGAAATATTGAAGTTTCATCTCTTGCGTGCACAACATTGCATGAAGCAAAACCCCAATGTCAATAGGGTCAGAGAAGGAGTTTGACATTGGAGATTATGTCTATGCTAAGTTACAACCTTATCGCCAAAACTCTGCTGTGACTCGTGCAAATCAAAAGCTGAGTCCGAAATATTATGGTCCTTACCGTATTATCGATAAGTGTGGATCAGATGCATACAAATTGGATCTTCCAGCTACTTCAAAGATTTATCCAGTCTTTCGTGTTTCCCAACCGAAAGTCCTTGTTGGTAATATTCCTATTTCGTCTACATTACAAAGTTCGGTCTCTGATGTTCTAATTAAAGAACACGAGGCAATTTTGGAAAGGAAGACGGTACAACGTCAAGGTCGTGCTGTTACAATGGTATTGGTTAAGTGGACACATTTGGATGAAGCTGAAACTACATGGGAATTTTATTTTGCTTTGCAGAAGAGGTTTCCTTCATTTACACCTTGAATAAAAGGTTCATCAAACCCGGGGGATTTGTTATAGGAATGGCACATGATTGATATGCAGAAGGGTGACCATGGTTGCTTCGTGATCAAGTTATTTACGATTCACTAGATAGATGTTTTTCTCCTATCTTCTAATCTTGTCCCTAGTTTTACTAGGTTAAGTTTTCATCTCTTATAAACTATTTTTCCTTGTCCTTATATTCATTACCCAAAAACTCTTCGGACATATTGTTACATCTCTTAAGTCGTGATCTTAAGCTTTGTATTGTTGCTTGTGAGTTTTCCGAACCTTTGCTCCTTGCGTGCTTTACTTCGTTGATCTATCAATAAATCGTACTTTCTTCTCAATTAAGTGTTGTTTCCATGTTGTATACGATTCGATTCTGTTTTTCTATATTAGATATGCACAAGTTGTAATTTTAACACTTCTACACAAATGACGCCATACGAAGCTATGTTCGGACAGCAATCTCCGATTCATCTACCGTATTTACATAGCGAATCAAAAGTGACTGTTGTTGCACAAGACTTACAAGAACGAGAGAGTATGATTGAAATATTGAAGTTTCATCTCTTGCGTGCACAACATTGCATGAAGCAAAACCCCAATGTCAATAGGGTCAGAGAAGGAGTTTGACATTGGAGATTATGTCTATGCTAAGTTACAACCTTATCGCCAAAACTCTGCTGTGACTCGTGCAAATCAAAAGCTGAGTCCGAAATATTATGGTCCTTACCGTATTATCGATAAGTGTGGATCAGATGCATACAAATTGGATCTTCCAGCTACTTCAAAGATTTATCCAGTCTTTCGTGTTTCCCAACCGAAAGTCCTTGTTGGTAATATTCCTATTTCGTCTACATTACAAAGTTCGGTCTCTGATGTTCTAATTAAAGAACACGAGGCAATTTTGGAAAGGAAGACGGTACAACGTCAAGGTCGTGCTGTTACAATGGTATTGGTTAAGTGGACACATTTGGATGAAGCTGAAACTACATGGGAATTTTATTTTGCTTTGCAGAAGAGGTTTCCTTCATTTACACCTTGAATAAAAGGTTATTCAAACCCGGGGGATTTGTTATAGGAATGGCACATGATTGATATGAAGAAGGGTGACCATGGTTGCTTCGTGATCAAGTTATTTACGATTCACTAGATAGATGTTTTTCTCCTATCTTCTAATCTTGTCCCTAGTTTTACTAGGTTAAGTTTTCATCTCTTATAAACGATTTTTCCTTGTCCTTATATTCATTACCCAAAAACTCTTCGGACATATTGTTACATCTCTTAAGTCGTGATCTTAAGCTTTGTATTGTTGCTTGTGAGTTTTCCGAACCTTTGCTCCTTGCGTGCTTTACTTCGTTGATCTATCAATAAATCGTACTTTCTTCTCAATTAAGTGTTGTTTCCATGTTGTATACGATTCGACTCTGTTTTTCTATATTAGATATGCACAAGTTGTAATTTTAACACTTCTACACAAATGACGCCATACGAAGCTATGTTCGGACAGCAATCTCCGATTCATCTACCGTATTTACATAGCGAATCAAAAGTGACTGTTGTTGCACAAGACTTACAAGAACGAGAGAGTATGATTGAAATATTGAAGTTTCATCTCTTGCGTGCACAACATTGCATGAAGCAAAACCCCAATGTCAATAGGGTCAGAGAAGGAGTTTGACATTGGAGATTATGTCTATGCTAAGTTACAACCTTATCGCCAAAACTCTGCTGTGACTCGTGCAAATCAAAAGCTGAGTCCGAAATATTATGGTCCTTACCGTATTATCGATAAGTGTGGATCAGATGCATACAAATTGGATCTTCCACCTACTTCAAAGATTTATCCAGTCTTTCGTGTTTCCCAACCGAAAGTCCTTGTTGGTAATATTCCTATTTCGTCTACATTACAAAGTTCGGTCTCTGATGTTCTAATTAAAGAGCACGAGGCAATTTTGGAAAGGAAGACGGTACAACGTCAAGGTCGTGCTGTTACAATGGTATTGGTTAAGTGGACACATTTGGATGAAGCTGAAACTACATGGGAATTTTATTTTGCTTTGCAGAAGAGGTTTCCTTCATTTACACCTTGAATAAAAGGTTCATCAAACCCGGGGGATTTGTTATAGGAATGGCACATGATTGATATGCAGAAGGGTGACCATGGTTGCTTCGTGATCAAGTTATTTACGATTCACTAGATAGATGTTTTTCTCCTATCTTCTAATCTTGTCCCTAGTTTTACTAGGTTAAGTTTTCATCTCTTATAAACTATTTTTCCTTGTCCTTATATTCATTACCCAAAAACTCTTCGGACATATTGTTACATCTCTTAAGTCGTGATCTTAAGCTTTGTATTGTTGCTTGTGAGTTTTCCGAACCTTTGCTCCTTGCGTGCTTTACTTCGTTGATCTATCAATAAATCGTACTTTCTTCTCAATTAAGTGTTGTTTCCATGTTGTATACGATTCGATTCTGTTTTTCTATATTAGATATGCACAAGTTGTAATTTTAACACTTCTACACAAATGACGCCATACGAAGCTATGTTCGGACAGCAATCTCCGATTCATCTACCGTATTTACATAGCGAATCAAAAGTGACTGTTGTTGCACAAGACTTACAAGAACGAGAGAGTATGATTGAAATATTGAAGTTTCATCTCTTGCGTGCACAACATTGCATGAAGCAAAACCCCAATGTCAATAGGGTCAGAGAAGGAGTTTGACATTGGAGATTATGTCTATGCTAAGTTACAACCTTATCGCCAAAACTCTGCTGTGACTCGTGCAAATCAAAAGCTGAGTCCGAAATTATGGTCCTTACCGTATTATCGATAAGTGTGGATCAGATGCATACAAATTGGATCTTCCAGCTACTTCAAAGATTTATCCAGTCTTTCGTGTTTCCCAACCGAAAGTCCTTGTTGGTAATATTCCTATTTCGTCTACATTACAAAGTTCGGTCTCTGATGTTCTAATTAAAGAACACGAGGCAATTTTGGAAAGGAAGACGGTACAACGTCAAGGTCGTGCTGTTACAATGGTATTGGTTAAGTGGACACATTTGGATGAAGCTGAAACTACATGGGAATTTTATTTTGCTTTGCAGAAGAGGGTTTCCTTCATTTACACCTTGAATAAAAGGTTCATCAAACCCGGGGGATTTGTTATAGGAATGGCACATGATTGATATGCAGAAGGGTGACCATGGTTGCTTCGTGATCAAGTTATTTACGATTCACTAGATAGATGTTTTTCTCCTATCTTCTAATCCTTGTCCCTAGTTTTACTAGGTTAAGTTTTCATCTCTTATAAACGATTTTTCCTTGTCCTTATATTCATTACCCAAAAACTCTTCGGACATATTGTTACATCTCTTAAGTCGTGATCTTAAGCTTTGTATTGTTGCTTGTGAGTTTTCCGAACCTTTGCTCCTTGCGTGCTTTACTTCGTTGATCTATCAATAAATCGTACTTTCTTTTCAATTAAGTGTTGTTTCCATGTTGTATACGATTCGACTCTGTTTTTCTATATTAGATATGCATGAGTTGTAAGTTTAAAACTTCTACACAAATGACACCATACGAAGCTATGTTCGGACAGCAATCTCCGATTCATCTACCGTATTTACATAGCGAATCAAAAGTGACTGTTGTTGCACAAAACTTACAAGAACGAGAGAGTATGATTGAAATATTGAAGTTTCATCTCTTGCGTGCACAACATTGCATGAAGCAAAACCCCGATGTGAATAGGGTCAGAGAAGGAGTTTGACATTGGAGATTATGTCTATGTTAAGTTACAACCTTATCGCCAAAACTCTGCTGTGACTCGTGCAAATCAAAAGCTGAGTCCGAAATATTATGGTCCTTACCGTATTATCGATAAGTGTGGATCAGATGCATACAAATTGGATCTTCCAGCTACTTCAAAGATTTATCCAGTCTTTCGTGTTTCCCACCGAAAGTCCTTGTTGGTAATATTCCTATTTCGTCTACATTACAAAGTTCGGTCTCTGATGTTCTAATTAAAGAACACGAGGCAATTTTGGAAAGGAAGACGGTAAAACGTCAAGGTCGTGCTGTTACAATGGTATTGGTTAAGTGGACACATTTGGATGAAGCTGAAACTACATGGGAATTTTATTTTGCTTTGCAGAAGAGGTTTCCTTCATTTACACCTTGAATAAAAGGTTATTCAAACCCGGGGGATTTGTTATAGGAATGGCACATGATTGATATGAAGAAGGGTGACCATGGTTGCTTCGTGATCAAGTTATTTACGATTCACTAGATAGATGTTTTTCTCCTATCTTCTAATCTTGTCCCTAGTTTTACTAGGTTAAGTTTTCATCTCTTATAAACGATTTTTCCTTGTCCTTATATTCATTACCCAAAAACTCTTCGGACATATTGTTACATCTCTTAAGTCGTGATCTTAAGCTTTGTATTGTTGCTTGTGAGTTTTCCGAACCTTTGCTCCTTGCGTGCTTTACTTCGTTGATCTATCAATAAATCGTACTTTCTTCTCAATTAAGTGTTGTTTCCATGTTGTATACGATTCGACTCTGTTTTTCTATATTAGATATGCACAAGTTGTAATTTTAACACTTCTACACAAATGACGCCATACGAAGCTATGTTCGGACAGCAATCTCCGATTCATCTACCGTATTTACATAGCGAATCAAAAGTGACTGTTGTTGCACAAGACTTACAAGAACGAGAGAGTATGATTGAAATATTGAAGTTTCATCTCTTGCGTGCACAACATTGCATGAAGCAAAACCCCAATGTCAATAGGGTCAGAGAAGGAGTTTGACATTGGAGATTATGTCTATGCTAAGTTACAACCTTATCGCCAAAACTCTGCTGTGACTCGTGCAAATCAAAAGCTGAGTCCGAAATATTATGGTCCTTACCGTATTATCGATAAGTGTGGATCAGATGCATACAAATTGGATCTTCCAGCTACTTCAAAGATTTATCCAGTCTTTCGTGTTTCCCACCGAAAGTCCTTGTTGGTAATATTCCTATTTCGTCTACATTACAAAGTTCGGTCTCTGATGTTCTAATTAAAGAACACGAGGCAATTTTGGAAAGGAAGACGGTACAACGTCAAGGTCGTGCTGTTACAATGGTATTGGTTAAGTGGACACATTTGGATGAAGCTGAAACTACATGGGAATTTTATTTTGCTTTGCAGAAGAGGTTTCCTTCATTTACACCTTGAATAAAAGGTTCATCAAACCCGGGGGATTTGTTATAGGAATGGCACATGATTGATATGCAGAAGGGTGACCATGGTTGCTTCGTGATCAAGTTATTTACGATTCACTAGATAGATGTTTTTCTCCTATCTTCTAATCTTGTCCCTAGTTTTACTAGGTTAAGTTTTCATCTCTTATAAACGATTTTTCCTTGTCCTTATATTCATTACCAAAAACTCTTCGGACATATTGTTACATCTCTTAAGTCGTGCTCTTAAGCTTTGTATTGTTGCTTGTGAGTTTTCCGAACCTTTGCTCCTTGCGTGCTTTACTTCGTTGATCTATCAATAAATCGTTACTTTCTCCTCAATTAAGTGTTGTTTCCATGTTGTATACGATTCGACTCTGTTTTTCTATATTAGATATGCACAAGTTGTAATTTTAACACTTCTACACAAATGACGCCATACGAAGCTATGTTCGGACAGCAATCTCCGATTCATCTACCGTATTTACATAGCGAATCAAAAGTGACTGTTGTTGCACAAGACTTACAAGAACGAGAGAGTATGATTGAAATATTGAAGTTTCATCTCTTGCGTGCACAACATTGCATGAAGCAAAACCCCAATGTCAATAGGGTCAGAGAAGGAGTTTGACATTGGAGATTATGTCTATGCTAAGTTACAACCTTATCGCCAAAACTCTGCTGTGACTCGTGCAAATCAAAAGCTGAGTCCGAAATATTATGGTCCTTACCGTATTATCGATAAGTGAGGATCAGATGCATACAAATTGGATCTTCCAGCTACTTCAAAGATTTATCCAGTCTTTCGTGTTTCCCACCGAAAGTCCTTGTTGGTAATATTCCTATTTCGTCTACATTACAAAGTTCGGTCTCTGATGTTCTAATTAAAGAACACGAGGCAATTTTGGAAAGGAAGACGGTACAACGTCAAGGTCGTGCTGTTACAATGGTATTGGTTAAGTGGACACATTTGGATGAAGCTGAAACTACATGGGAATTTTATTTTGCTTTGCAGAAGAGGTTTCCTTCATTTACACCTTGAATAAAAGGTTCATCAAACCCGGGGGATTTGTTATAGGAATGGCACATGATTGATATGCAGAAGGGTGACCATGGTTGCTTCGTGATCAAGTTATTTACGATTCACTAGATAGATGTTTTTTCTCCTATCTTCTAATCTTGTCCCTAGTTTTACTAGGTTAAGTTTTCATCTCTTATAAACGATTTTTCCTTGTCCTTATATTCATTACCCAAAAACTCTTCGGACATATTGTTACATCTCTTAAGTCGTGATCTTAAGCTTTGTATTGTTGCTTGTGAGTTTTCCGAACCTTTGCTCCATGCATGCTTTACTTCGTTGATCTATCAATAAATCGTACTTTCTTCTGCAATTAAGTGTTGTTTCCATGTTGTATACGATTCGACTCTGTTTTTCTATATTAGATATGCATGAGTTGTAAGTTTAAAACTTCTACACAAATGACGCCATACGAAGCTATGTTCGGACAGCAATCTCCGATTCATCTACCGTATTTACATAGCGAATCAAAAGTGACTGTTGTTGCACAAAACTTACAAGAACGAGAGAGTATGATTGAAATATTGAAGTTTCATCTCTTGCGTGCACAACATTGCATGAAGCAAAACCCCGATGTGAATAGGGTCAGAGAAAGGAGTTTGACATTGGAGATTATGTCTATGTTAAGTTACAACCTTATCGCCAAAACTCTGCTGTGACTCGTGCAAATCAAAAGCTGAGTCCGAAATATTATGGTCCTTACCGTATTATCGATAAGTGTGGATCAGATGCATACAAATTGGATCTTCCAGCTACTTCAAAGATTTATCCAGTCTTTCGTGTTTCCCAACCGAAAGTCCTTGTTGGTAATATTCCTATTTCGTCTACATTACAAAGTTCGGTCTCTGATGTTCTAATTAAAGAACACGAGGCAATTTTGGAAAGGAAGACGGTACAACGTCAAGGTCGTGCTGTTTACAATGGTATTGGTTAAGTGGACACATTTGGATGAAGCTGAAACTACATGGGAATTTTATTTTGCTTTGCAGAAGAGGTTTCCTTCATTTACACCTTGAATAAAAGGTTATTCAAACCCGGGGGATTTGTTATAGGAATGGCACATGATTGATATGAAGAAGGGTGACCATGGTTGCTTCGTGATCAAGTTATTTACGATTCACTAGATAGATGTTTTTCTCCTATCTTCTAATCTTGTCCCTAGTTTTACTAGGTTAAGTTTTCATCTCTTATAAACGATTTTTCCTTGTCCTTATATTCATTACCCAAAAACTCTTCGGACATATTGTTACATCTCTTAAGTCGTGATCTTAAGCTTTGTATTGTTGCTTGTGAGTTTTTCCGAACCTTTGCTCCTTGCGTGCTTTACTTCGTTGATCTATCAATAAATCGTACTTTCTTCTCAATTAAGTGTTGTTTCCATGTTGTATACGATTCGACTCTGTTTTTCTATATTAGATATGCACAAGTTGTAATTTTAACACTTCTACACAAATGACGCCATACGAAGCTATGTTCGGACAGCAATCTCCGATTCATCTACCGTATTTACATAGCGAATCAAAAGTGACTGTTGTTGCACAAGACTTACAAGAACGAGAGAGTATGATTGAAATATTGAAGTTTCATCTCTTGCGTGCACAACATTGCATGAAGCAAAACCCAATGTCAATAGGGTCAGAGAAGGAGTTTGACATTGGAGATTATGTCTATGCTAAGTTACAACCTAATCGCCAAAACTCTGCTGTGACTCGTGCAAATCAAAAGCTGAGTCCGAAATATTATGGTCCTTACCGTATTATCGATAAGTGTGGATCAGATGCATACAAATTGGATCTTCCACCTACTTCAAAGATTTATCCAGTCTTTCGTGTTTCCCAACCGAAAGTCCTTGTTGGTAATATTCCTATTTCGTCTACATTACAAAGTTTCGGTCTCTGATGTTCTAATTAAAGAACACGAGGCAATTTTGGAAAGGAAGACAGTACAACGTCAAGGTCGTGCTGTTACAATGGTATTGGTTAAGTGGACACATTTGGATGAAGCTGAAACTACATGGGAATTTTATTTTGCTTTGCAGAAGAGGTTTCCTTCATTTACACCTTGAATAAAAGGTTCATCAAACCCGGGGGATTTGTTATAGGAATGGCACACAGTATTGATATGCAGAAGGGTGACCATGGTTGCTTCGTGATCAAGTTATTTACGATTCACTAGATAGATGTTTTTTCTCCTATCTTCTAATCTTGTCCCTAGTTTTACTAGGTTAAGTTTTCATCTCTTATAAACTATTTTTCCTTGTCCTTATATTCATTACCCAAAAACTCTTCGGACATATTGTTACATCTCTTAAGTCGTGATCTTAAGCTTTGTATTGTTGCTTGTGAGTTTTCCGAACCTTTGCTCCTTGCGTGCTTTACTTCGTTGATCTATCAATAAATCGTACTTTCTTCTCAATAAGTGTTGTTTCCATGTTGTATACGATTCGATTCTGTTTTTCTATATTAGATATGCACAAGTTGTAATTTTAACACTTCTACACAAATGACGCCATACGAAGCTATGTTGTCGGACAGCAATCTCCGATTCATCTACCGTATTTACATAGCGAATCAAAAGTGACTGTTGTTGCACAAGACTTACAAGAACGAGAGAGTATGATTGAAATATTGAAGTTTCATCTCTTGCGTGCACAACATTGCATGAAGCAAACCCCAATGTCAATAGGGTCAGAGAAGGAGTTTGACATTGGAGATTATGTCTATGCTAAGTTACAACCTTATCGCCAAAACTCTGCTGTGACTCGTGCAAATCAAAAGCTGAGTCCGAAATATTATGGTCCTTACCGTATTATCGATAAGTGTGGATCAGATGCATACAAATTGGATCTTCCAGCTACTTCAAAGATTTATCCAGTCTTTCGTGTTTCCCAACCGAAAGTCCTTGTTGGTAATATTCCTATTTCGTCTACATTACAAAGTTCGGTCTCTGATGTTCTAATTAAAGAACACGAGGCAATTTTGGAAAGGAAGACGGTACAACGTCAAGGTCGTGCTGTTACAATGGTATTGGTTAAGTGGACACATTTGGATGAAGCTGAAACTACATGGGAATTTTATTTTGCTTTGCAGAAGAGGTTTCCTTCATTTACACCTTGAATAAAAGGTTCATCAAACCCGGGGGATTTGTTATAGGAATGGCACATGATTGATATGCAGAAGGGTGACCATGGTTGCTTCGTGATCAAGTTATTTACGATTCACTAGATAGATGTTTTTCTCCTATCTTCTAATCTTGTCCCTAGTTTTACTAGGTTAAGTTTTCATCTCTTATAAACGATTTTTCCTTGTCCTTATATTCATTACCCAAAAACTCTTCGGACATATTGTTACATCTCTTAAAGTCGTGCTCTTAAGCTTTGTATTGTTGCTTGTGAGTTTTCCGAACCTTTGCTCCTTGCGTGCTTTACTTCGTTGATCTATCAATAAATCGTACTTTCTTCTCAATTAAGTGTTGTTTCCATGTTGTATACGATTCGACTCTGTTTTTCTATATTAGATATGCACAAGTTGTAATTTTAACACTTCTACACAAATGACGCCATACGAAGCTATGTTCGGACAGCAATCTCCGATTCATCTACCGTATTTACATAGCGAATCAAAAGTGACTGTTGTTGCACAAGACTTACAAGACGAGAGAGTATGATTGAAATATTGAAGTTTCATCTCTTGCGTGCACAACATTGCATGAAGCAAAACCCCAATGTCAATAGGGTCAGAGAAGGAGTTTGACATTGGAGATTATGTCTATGCTAAGTTACAACCTTATCGCCAAAACTCTGCTGTGACTCGTGCAAATCAAAAGCTGAGTCCCGAAATATTATGGTCCTTACCGTATTATCGATAAGTGTGGATCAGATGCATACAAATTGGATCTTCCAGCTACTTCAAAGATTTATCCAGTCTTTCGTGTTTCCCAACCGAAAGTCCTTGTGGTAATATTCCTATTTCGTCTACATTACAAAGTTCGGTCTCTGATGTTCTAATTAAAGAACACGAGGCAATTTTGGAAAGGAAGACGGTACAACGTCAAGGTCGTGCTGTTACAATGGTATTGGTTAAGTGGACACATTTGGATGAAGCTGAAACTACATGGGAATTTTATTTTGCTTTGCAGAAGAGGTTTCCTTCATTTACACCTTGAATAAAAGGTTCATCAAACCCGGGGGATTTGTTATAGGAATGGCACATGATTGATATGCAGAAGGTGACCATGGTTGCTTCGTGATCAAGTTATTTACGATTCACTAGATAGATGTTTTTCTCCTATCTTCTAATCTTGTCCCTAGTTTTACTAGGTTAAGTTTTCATCTCTTATAAACGATTTTTCCTTGTCCTTATATTCATTACCCAAAAACTCTGTCGGACATATTGTTACATCTCTTAAGTCGTGATCTTAAGCTTTGTATTGTTGCTTGTGAGTTTTCCCGAACCTTTGCTCCATGCAATGCTTTACTTCGTTGATCTATCAATAAATCGTACTTTCTTCTCAATTAAGTGTTGTTTCCATGTTGTATACGATTCGACTCTGTTTTTCTATATTAGATATGCATGAGTTGTAAGTTTAAAACTTCTACACAAATGACGCCATACGAAGCTATGTTCGGACAGCAATCTCCGATTCATCTACCGTATTTACATAGCGAATCAAAAGTGACTGTTGTTGCACAAAACTTACAAGAACGAGAGAGTATGATTGAAATATTGAAGTTTCATCTCTTGCGTGCACAACATTGCATGAAGCAAAACCCCGATGTGAATAGGGTCAGAGAAGGAGTTTGACATTGGAGATTATGTCTATGTTAAGTTACAACCTTATCGCCAAAACTCTGCTGTGACTCGTGCAAATCAAAAGCTGAGTCGAAATATTATGGTCCTTACCGTATTATCGATAGTGTGGATCAGATGCATACAAATTGGATCTTCCAGCTACTTCAAAGATTTATCCAGTCTTTCGTGTTTCCCAACCGAAAGTCCTTGTTGGTAATATTCCTATTTCGTCTACATTACAAAGTTCGGTCTCTGATGTTCTAATTAAAGAACACGAGGCAATTTTGGAAAGGAAGACGGTACAACGTCAAGGTCGTGCTGTTACAATGGTATTGGTTAAGTGGACACATTTGGATGAAGCTGAAACTACATGGGAATTTTATTTTGCTTTGCAGAAGAGGTTTCCTTCATTTACACCTTGAATAAAAGGTTATTCAAACCCGGGGGATTTGTTATAGGAATGGCACATGATTGATATGAAGAAGGGTGACCATGGTTGCTTCGTGATCAAGTTATTTACGATTCACTAGATAGATGTATTTCTCCTATCTTCTAATCTGTGTCCCTAGTTTTACTAGGTTAAGTTTTCATCTCTTATAAACGATTTTTCCTTGTCCTTATATTCATTACCCCAAAAAACTCTTCGGACATATTGTTACATCTCTTAAGTCGTGATCTTAAGCTTTGTATTGTTGCTTGTGAGTTTTCCGAACCTTTGCTCCTTGCGTGCTTTACTTCGTTGATCTATCAATAAATCGTACTTTCTTCTCAATTAAGTGTTGTTTCCATGTTGTATACGATTCGACTCTGTTTTTTCTATATTAGATATGCACAAGTTGTAATTTTAACACTTCTACACAAATGACGCCATACGAAGCTATGTTCGGACAGCAATCTCCGATTCATCTACCGTATTTACATAGCGAATCAAAAGTGACTGTTGTTGCACAAGACTTACAAGAACGATGAGAGTATGATTGAAATATTGAAGTTTCATCTCTTGCGTGCACAACATTGCATGAAGCAAAACCCCAATGTCAATAGGGTCAGAGAAGGAGTTTGACATTGGAGATTATGTCTATGCTAAGTTACAACCTAATCGCCAAAACTCTGCTGTGACTCGTGCAAATCAAAAGCTGAGTCCGAAATATTATGGTCCTTACCGTATTATCGATAAGTGTGGATCAGATGCATACAAATTGGATCTTCCACCTACTTCAAAGATTTATCCAGTCTTTCGTGTTTCCCAACCGAAAGTCCTTGTTGGTAATATTCCTATTTCGTCTACATTACAAAGTTCGGTCTCTGATGTTCTAATTAAAGAACACGAGGCAATTTTGGAAAGGAAGACGGGTTACAACGTCAAGGTCGTGCTGTTACAATGGTATTGGTTAAGTGGACACATTTGGATGAAGCTGAAACTACATGGGAATTTTATTTTGCTTTGCAGAAGAGGTTTCCTTCATTTACACCTTGAATAAAAGGTTCATCAAAACCCGGGGGATTTGTTATAGGAATGGCACATGATTGATATGCAGAAGGGTGACCATGGTTGCTTCGTGATCAAGTTATTTACGATTCACTAGATAGATGTTTTTCTCCTATCTTCTAATCTTGTCCCTAGTTTTACTAGGTTAAGTTTTCATCTCTTATAAACTATTTTTTCCTTGTCCTTATATTCATTACCCAAAAACTCTTCGGACATATTGTTACATCTCTTAAGTCGTGATCTTAAGCTTTGTATTGTTGCTTGTGAGTTTTCCGAACCTTTTGCTCCTTGCGTGCTTTACTTCGTTGATCTATCAATAAATCGTACTTTCTTCTCAATTAAGTGTTGTTTCCATGTTGTATACGATTCGACTCTGTTTTTCTATATTAGATATGCACAAGTTGTAATTTTAACACTTCTACACAAATGACGCCATACGAAGCTATGTTCGGACAGCAATCTCCGATTCATCTACCGTATTTACATAGCGAATCAAAAGTGACTGTTGTTGCACAAGACTTACAAGAACGAGAGAGTATGATTGAAATATTGAAGTTTCATCTCTTGCGTGCACACATTGCATGAAGCAAAACCCCAATGTCAATAGGGTCAGAGAAGGAGTTTGACATTGGAGATTATGTCTATGCTAAGTTACAACCTTATCGCCAAAACTCTGCTGTGACTCGTGCAAATCAAAAGCTGAGTCCGAAATATTATGGTCCTTACCGTATTATCGATAAGTGTGGATCAGATGCATACAAATTGGATCTTCCAGCTACTTCAAAGATTTATCCAGGTCTTTCGTGTTTCCCCAACCGAAAAGTCCTTGTTGGTAATATTCCTATTTCGTCTACATTACAAAGTTCGGTCTCTGATGTTCTAATTAAAGAACACGAGGGCAATTTTGGAAAGGAAGACGGTACAACGTCAAGGTCGTGCTGTTACAATGGTATTGGTTAAGTTGGACACATTTGGATGAAGCTGAAACTACATGGGAATTTTATTTTGCTTTGCAGAAGAGGTTTCCTTCATTTACACCTTGAATAAAAGGTTCATCAAACCCGGGGATTTGTTATAGGAATGGCACATGATTGATATGCAGAAGGTGTGACCATGGTTGCTTCGTGATCAAGTTATTTACGATTCACTAGATAGATGTTTTTCTCCTATCTTCTAATCTTGTCCCTAGTTTTTACTAGGTTAAGTTTTCATCTCTTATAAACGATTTTTCCTTGTCCTTATATTCATTACCCAAAAACTCTTCGGACATATTGTTACATCTCTTAAGTCGTGATCTTAAGCTTTGTATTGTTGCTTGTGAGTTTTCCGAACCTTTGCTCCATGCATGCTTTACTTCGTTGATCTATCAATAAATCGTACTTTCTTCTCAATTAAGTGTTGTTTCCATGTTGTATACGATTCGACTCTGTTTTTCTATATTAGATATGCACAAGTTGTAATTTTAACACTTCTACACAAATGACGCCATACGAAGCTATGTTCGGACAGCAATCTCCGATTCATCTACCGTATTTACATAGCGAATCAAAAGTGACTGTTGTTGCACAAGACTTACAAGAACGAGAGAGTATGATTGAAATATTGAAGTTTCATCTCTTGCGTGCACAACATTGCATGAAGCAAAACCCCAATGTCAATAGGGTCAGAGAAGGAGTTTGACATTGGAGATTATGTCTATGCTAAGTTACAACCTTATCGCCAAAACTCTGCTGTGACTCGTGCAAATCAAAAGCTGAGTCCGAAATATTATGGTCCTTACCGTATTATCGATAAGTGTGGATCAGATGCATACAAATTGGATCTTCCAGCTACTTCAAAGATTTATCCAGTCTTTCGTGTTCCCAACCGAAAGTCCTTGTTGGTAATATTCCTATTTCGTCTACATTACAAAGTTCGGTCTCTGATGTTCTAATTAAAGAACACGAGGGCAATTTTGGAAAGGAAGACGGTACAACGTCAAGGTCGTGCTGTTACAATGGTATTGGTTAAGTGGACACATTTGATGAAGCTGAAACTACATGGGAATTTTATTTTGCTTTGCAGAAGAGGTTTCCTTCATTTACACCTTGAATAAAAGGTTATTCAAACCCGGGGGATTTGTTATAGGAATGGCACATGAATGATATGAAGAAGGGTGACCATGGTTGCTTCGTGATCAAGTTATTACGATTCACTAGATAGATGTTTTTTCTCCTATCTTCTAATCTTGTCCCTAGTTTTTACTAGGTTAAGTTTTCATCTCTTATAAACGATTTTTCCTTGTCCTTATATTCATTACCCAAAAAACTCTTCGGACATATTGTTACATCTCTTAAGTCGTGATCTTAAGCTTTGTATTGTTGCTTGTGAGTTTTCCGAACCTTTGCTCCTTGCGTGCTTTACTTCGTTGATCTATCAATAAATCGTACTTTCTTCTCATTAAGTGTTGTTTCCATGTTGTATACGATTCGACTCTGTTTTTTCCTATATTAGATATGCACAAGTTGTAATTTTAACACTTCTACACAAATGACGCCATACGAAGCTATGTTCGGACAGCAATCTCCGATTCATCTACCGTATTTACATAGCGAATCAAAAGTGACTGTTGTTGCACAAGGACTTACAAGACGAGAGAGTATGATTGAAATATTGAAGTTTCATCTCTTGCGTGCACAACATTGCATGAAGCAAAACCCCAATGTCAATAGGGTCAGAGAAGGAGTTTGACATTGGAGATTATGTCTATGCTAAGTTACAACCTAATCGCCAAAACTCTGCTGTGACTCGTTGCAAATCAAAAGGCTGAGTCCGAAATATTATGGTCCTTACCGTATTATCGATAAGTGTGGATCAGATGCATACAAATTGGATCTTCCACCTACTTCAAAGATTTATCCAGTCTTTCGTGTTTCCCAACCGAAAGTCCTTGTTGGTAATATTCCTATTTCGTCTACATTACAAAGTTCGGTCTCTGATGTTCTAATTAAAGAACACGAGGCAATTTTGGGAAAAGGAAGACGGTACAACGTCAAGGTCGTGCTGTTACAATGGTATTGGTTAAGTGGACACATTTGGATGAAGCTGAAACTACATGGAATTTTATTTTGCTTTGCAGAAGAGGTTTCCTTCATTTACACCTTGAATAAAAGGTTCATCAAACCCGGGGGACTTTGTTATAGGAATGGCACCATGATTGATATGCAGAAGGGTGACCATGGTTGCTTCGTGATCAAGTTATTTACGATTCACTAGATAGATGTTTTTCTCCTATCTTCTAATCTTGTCCCTAGTTTTTACTAGGTTAAGTTTTCATCTCTTATAAACTATTTTTCCTTGTCCTTATATTCATTACCCAAAAACTCTTCGGACATATTGTTACATCTCTTAAGTCCGTGATCTTAAGCTTTGTATTGTTGCTTGTGAGTTTTCCGAACCTTTGCTCCTTGCGTGCTTTACTTCGTTGATCTATCAATAAAATCGTACTTTCTTCTCAATTAGTGTTTGTTTCCATGTTGTATACGATTCGACTCTGTTTTTCTATATTAGGTATGCAACAAGTTGTAATTTTAACACTTCTACACAAATGACGCCATACGAAGCTATGTTCGGACAGCAATCTCCGATTCATCTACCGTATTTACATAGCGAATCAAAAGTGACTGTTGTTGCACAAGACTTACAAGAACGAGAGAGTATGATTGAAATATTGAAGTTTCATCTCTTGCGTGCACAACATTGCATGAAGGCAAAACCCCAATGTCAATAGGGTCAGAGAAGGAGTTTGACATTGGAGATTATGTCTATGCTAAGTTACAACCTTATCGCCAAAAACTCTGCTGTGACTCGTGCAAATCAACAAGCTGAGGTCCGAAATATTATGGTCTCTTACCGTATTATCGATAAGTGTGGATCAGATGCATACAAATTGGATCTTCCAGCTACTTCAAAGATTTTATCCAGTCTTTCGGTGTTTTCCCAACCGAAAGTCCTTGTTGGTAATATTCCTATTTCGTCTACATTACAAAGTTCGGTCTCTGATGTTCTAATTAAAGAACACGAGGCAATTTTGGAAAGGAAGACGGTACAACGTCAAGGTCGTGCTGTTACAATGGTATTGGTTAAGTGGACACATTTGGATGAAGCTGAAACTACATGGGAATTTTATTTTGCTTTGCAGAAGAGGTTTCCTTCATTTACACCTTGAATAAAAGGTTCATCAAAACCCGGGGGATTTGTTATAGGAATGGCACATGATTGATATGCAGAAGGGTGTGACCATGGGTTGCTTCGTGATCAAGTTATTTACGATTCACTAGATAGATGTTTTTCTCCTATCTTCTAATCTTGTCCCTAGTTTTACTAGGTTAAGTTTTCATCTCTTATAAACGATTTTTCCTTGTCCTTATATTCATTACCAAAAACTCTTCGGACATATTGTTAACATCTCTTAAGTCGTGA